>JABUQX010110994.1:17500-40687 GCA_015478945.1 Trachelipus rathkii
GAGAAGAGGAATAAATTGTATTTATGTTTTATGGAATTGCAACAGGCATATGATCGTATTAATAGGGAAGCTTTATGGCGGGTGTTAGTGATATATGGTGGTGGTGGTATTCTTCTGAATGGAATCAAAAGTAAGTACGACGATAGTGAAGCGTGTATAACAATAAATGGATTCGAAAGTGATTGGTTTATGTTAATAGCAGAGAGAGGCAGGTGTGTTATGCCTCCTTGGTTATTCAAGTTGTATATGGATGGGGTGATGAAAGAATTAGAGGTAGGGGTGGCAGGGGAAGGTGTTAGAATGATGGAGAATGGAAGAGAGTGGAGGGTGCCCTACCTTTTATATGCAGATGATTTGGTTTTGTGTGGCGAATCTGAAGAGAGTTTGAGAGGATTGGTAGAGAGATTTGGCAGGGCGTGTAAAAGAGGGGTTTGAAAATAAATGTAGATAAGAGTAAGGTTATGGTTGTAAGTGAGAACAGTCCTCTGTGTGAAGTTATGTTAGATGGTGAGCAGCTGGAACAAGTGTCTGAGTTTAAATATTTAAGATATATGTTAGGTGAAAAGGGAACAGATGATGCAGAGTGTAGTAGGAAAGTTGTGAATGGCAGGAAAGCGGCTGGTGCAATTAAATCCTTGGTGGATGTAAAGGGACTAAGTCTTGAGTGCGCTAGGGTCTTACATGAGGATATGTTGTTACCTGTGTTTATGCATAGTAGTGAGACTATGGTATGGAATAAGAGGTATAAGATCTAAAGTACAATGGGATAAGATGGACAACCTTAGGGGCATGTTAGGTGTGAGAAGAACTGTGAAAATGAGGAATGAACGTATTACAGAGTTGTGTGGTGTGAAGAAAGAAGTAAAAGAGAATAAATGAAAGTACGTTGAGATGGTTTTGTCATGTGGAAAGGATGGATGGTAGTCAGTTGGTTAATTAAGTGGATGTATATTGGTGAGTGTGCTAGAAATTTGTGTGACATTTGAATTTTAGTTTATTCATAGATTAAAAATTTTCAGTGATAAAATGATAAACACGAATCATACCAAAACATCAGTATTTTCAAAATAATTTCTCCAATAAGGCCTAATTTTCCTTTGTCCACCAATATCCCAAACATTTAATTTGAATCCTTCTGACTGAACAGACTTAATATTAAAACCCTGAGTTGGGGTGATGTGAGTAATATCTTCCGATGCAAGTTGCTTTAAGAGAGTAGTTTTACCAGCATTGTCAAGACCTAATAATAATATTCTTAATTCACAGTCTGGAGCAGTTTTAAATTTGCGCAACAATGACAAAAAACCCTAAAAAAAAAAAAATAAATAAATAAATAAAAAAAATGAAAATAAATGGAACAAACAAACAAGAAATTTTTATTACAATTATGACTATGAAATGTGTTCTAACTCTAAGTGGATATACTACATAATTTTTTCTTCTTTTATACTTGAACCACCTCTCAGGCTAAGTTCTATTCAAAGAGAAATCCTAAAATAAAAATATTTCCCAATAATTTTTTTTCCCCCCCACCATATGCGGATTGAGGTAAACTGGGGCAGTGTCCCTATAGACAAATGTTTATGTGCCATGCATTTGTATCGTCAAATCATTTTTGGTGTTAATAAAAAAAAAAAAAAAAAAAAAAAAAAAAAATTCATTACCATAATAAAAATTTACCTCCAATATTGCTAAAAACATGTATATCACTCATGCTCAAGCTAGTACTGCAAACTTGCATTCCATTACAATGAATATGCCCTAATATATATATATATATATATATATAATATAGCTATATATATATATATATATAGTATATATATATATTATATATATTTAAAATTAAATATATATATATATATATACATAATATTATATATATATATATATATATATATATATATAATTAATAAGGAATAAATTTCATATTACACACTTCATTAGGCTTTTTACATGAATTTCCATATATAGTTTTTGTACTATAATTTTACTTTGGTCAGTCTTCTTAGTCTAAAGTGTGATAAAATAGTTGGTCAGATCAAATGTGGTAAAAGCTATAGGGTTAAACATGTTTATTCCACCTGATTAAATTGTTGTGTGCATTTACGATACTTTTTTTTTTTTTTTTTAACATTCATAATAACTAAGCTATATACGGTAGATATTAGCACTAAAAAAATTGACTTTTCTTTTTTAGTCTTAAATATATGAGCAAAAAAAAAAACAAACACACACACACACACACACACACTAGTAAGCTGTGATAATAGATTTATTCTCTATAACCGTACTGAATAAATATGCCTAACTGTTAAAAAATATGATAATTTCTTAGCTCCAGTGGAACCCTTATTATTCTTACTCTATTAAAAGCAAGACAAAATATCATGAAATGGATTAAATATAGCCTAATAAAGTGCAAATCATCATTTTTGTATAAAAAAATAAATACCAAAATCCTAAAAATTTTACTATGAAAAGGACTAACTTTTAATAATAGAATATATATGAGGTTGATTCAGAAGATGAAAGCTAGTGGAAGAAAGTGTAGGATTTCTAGAATTTTACCTTGGTAAGGTTAAGGTCAGGAATGGGAAAGAAGGGTTTAGGTGTAAGTGAAAGGGGTTAGGAAATTATACATTTAAGAAATTATTAGGTTTTTGGATTCGAGGAAAGAATTAGAATAATCTTTTTATGGAAGGCAGAATTCACTTGAGTCATAAAGGTCCAAATTGAGCTTTTCAGTACCAGTTTGGAGACTTGTCAATCAAAAAACTAAGTAAAGTTTGGGGTGATGGGCTAAATCTTGATTTCACTATATTTTGTCTATGGTTTCAACAAAGTAGTAATAATAATAATTGGGGCTGTACTGGAACTAAGAAATTACCAATAAATAATTTCCATTCATAAGTGTATCAGTTATATTGGCAACCTGGCATTTAACATTAAAAAAAAACTAAAATTATTTTATTATAATTTAAACCTAATATAAAGTACAGGAAAAGCAAATTTAATAAATTTAAACATGGTTAAAGTAATAAAAATCCATTTATATGATTATAAAATAATGCCATCTGCAAAAATGTGCCTATGGTTCATGGCTAAATAGTTAGGGATCAATATATTTGAAAATGTATTGATATAACTAATATAATATATATATATATATATATAAAAAATATATATATATATATATATATATATATATATATATATATATATATATATATATATATAGATGTTTATATTAAATATATAATATACTATATATATATATATGATAAATATATAGTTATTATATATATAGTATATATATAATATATATATTATATATATATATATATATCTATAGATTAAAGTTTTTCCAACTTCACAAGTTGGTTGGGGGATGGCGCCTTAAGTTCTATTTCCTGTGGTTCCCCCATGTTTACCCTCTTTATAGGGGATAAAGCACGTTAAAAGGTATTATATATATATATATATATATATATATATATATATATATCGATGTTTATATTAAATAGGTATATATTATAGGGATATCAGATAATATATCGAAATTACTATTAGCGAAAGTACAGTTTATATTAACAACTTTTTATAATTTCTTATATACTATATATATATACTTATAAGCTATATATATGTTAACTGAGTTATGTTAATTTTTTGGAAAGTTTTTTTTTTAGAAATTGCCGTAGTGGTAACAATTTTAATATAGGTCGCTATATATATATATAGGTATATATATACTTAGTAAATTTTAAATTTTTTCCATTTTTATATCATATTATATTTTATTAATAGAGTTATATATATATATATATATATAATAATTTATATATATATATATATATATAATATATATATATATATATATATATATATATATATATATATAGTAGTGGAGAGGGGTGTCACCCCAGATTTTTATGAAAATCACAGGATATAACTACTCTAAAAAAAAATAATGAAGAATAATGAAAATGAAAATGGGTGCTCTCTTAAGGAAAATAAGTTATAGCCTTCCAAAGTTATTAAAAATCTCATAGACTTAATATTTGATCCATCCAGGTTAGGTCTCATTTCAGGCCCTCTGGTTCAAGTTATAAGTTTTGTTAGGTATAGTTACATTAGCATATATATATTTAATACTTACAAATATTACTCAAATGACTAGGATGGCCCTAAAATGAGCAGGAGGCCCACCAATTTTTTTTTATAAAATTGTCTATGGGAAAATTTTAAACTTTGCGAGACTAACTTTTTTTCTAGACTTAAATCATTTTAATTTTTTTAAGCTTTATTATTATTTTTTTGAGTATATATATATCCTGTGATTTTTTTTTTTTTTTTTAAATATTTTTTTTATAAGAAAATCCTATGGGATTTTTAAAACTTTGAGAGACTGTAACTTTTGTTTCCTAAAGAGAGCACCCTTTTCGTTTTCATTATAGACTTTTTTTAGAGTGATATCCTTGATTTTTCATGAAAAAGTTTGGTGACACACTTTTGCACTACTATATATTATATATATATAATATTTTTATATGATTTTTTTATATGGTATATATATATAATATATATATATATATATATATATATATATATATATATATATATATATATATATATTATAAGGTTACAAATGAGAATAAGGGGAATCTGCTTAGAATAATTAATAGGGATGGTGCTTTCGTAGCTAATGAAATAAATGTGAGAGGTGTGGAGGAAACACTTCATATATATATATATATTACTATATATATTATATATATATCATATATATATATATTATATATATATTATACTATATATTATATTATATACTATATATTTATATATATATATATAATATATATATATAATATATATATATATATATATATATATATATTATATAATATTATATTAATATATTATATAGTTTGGCCTTCATTGGTGGTGCTTTTTGTATTTTCGGAAGAAAGATTTTCGCTTATTAGTTCTGCTTCTCAAAGATCATTTTATAAAATTCATCAGCAGGTATAATCATAGTTTTTATTTTGGTAATCTAAAAGTGCTTTAAAGATTTACAGGAGTTGTGTTTTATCCGCTAGTTCACAAGGCAGTTCATTAAAGAAAACAACTCTTTTCCTTAGCGGACTTGTTCCCCGCAGCAAAGAAGAATTCCCCGGTGTTAAAATGGTTAGATAAGGTTATTATTCTCATAAAATAAGTGAAAAATTTCACCCAACATTCCGACTGAGGTTTTCCTCTTGATACTCCAGGGTGGGACAAAATCTCTGGTCGCAGATACTGTTTAACATAGACGAACTCATCGTATAAAGCAGTCTTATCAACTGTGAATTGTGGCATCAGTTCAGGAATAAAACATTGGGTATTTTGTATTTCCTCCCAACTGGGCATTTTCTGCAAGGTAATCCAGGTAAAATTTTTCAAATTATTGATAGGTTTGATCCATTTATTTAAATACTCCACTCCAGTTTTATAAAAAGTATACACATATTGTCTAAATTTTGCTACTACTGATCCAAGTCCCTCTTTCTCCAATTTTTTAAGTATTGATGATATGGCTGTCGTAATAAAACAGTCTTCACATTTTGAACGAAAATTTCTCAACAAATCATTTAAGACTGAGATTATCTCAAAAATGGTAATTGTTTATCCTTCAACCTTCTCGATGCATGTATGAAAAGTTGATGCCTGATTATGAATAAAGTAAAGACACGCTTCTGACAAATTGTTTTCAAAAAAGCTTTTTTTTATGATAATAAATGGGCATTTTTCTTGAGACTCGAAAAAAGATTTCAGAGGTTGAAACATAGATAACAAGCGTTCAACTGCGGGAAGTAGAGCAAGCCACCTTGTTTTGCTATATCCTAGAATTTTTGTGTAGTCACTATCCACAAATTCGCAAAAATTTTTCAATGATTCAACCCTAACTGCGTAGAGATAAAAATGAGAATATATTTTAGAGACAATTCCCTCGATATCAACAGGTAGAGTATCAGCAGCTGTTTGAATAGTATTGTGAAGAATGTGAGCGGTACATCCAACCCCAAGTAAATTATGACCCAGATTTTCTTCGAGTTTTGTTAAAACATTATTAATACCCCTCCTGTAAACACCACCAAAGTTGCTATTAGTATTATCTGCACAAAGAGTAATAGCTTTATCAACTGCATTAACAATTTTTAAACTATCAGTTAAGAAAGACGAAATAATGCTTGCCGTTTCTCCAGGCAATGATTTCAGATCGAATAGTTTCACTTGAACACCTTTATCAACTTTAAAATACCAAATTAAATCGGGGTATAATTTGATTTCCTTATGGTAGGAGGTATCGCTCTTAATGGAAATAAAACTACTTTGTTGAAACTCTCACAAGAGTTTTGGTAACACAAAAGGAGTTAAAACATTTAATATGATTGACTCAGCTTCAGTACGAGCGCAGGTGAATTTAGGGTCAAAACAACACTGAATGAGTTTTGATGTACAATTCAATGATTTAAAAGACTGATTATGTTGTGCCAAATGATAAGCGAATGAATGTTTCGTCAGCAGCCGCTAATTTAACTTCTTTGTCACCTATCGTTTCACTCTTAAAAAAGGTTGTAACAGTGGAACTAGATGCACTTGTGCGCAATCCACTTTTATGTTTTTCACTACTTAAATGGTGTTTAATATCAGAACGCCCTCCATGAGATATGTTAAAAGTGGATGAACATGTATTGCAACAAACATCTGAATCAGTTTTAGTTTTTTTTAATGAAAGGGTACTCTTTTTGAACCTCTGAATTAAATACACACTTTCTTTTTGGCCCCATGTTTTTCAGCAACAATATTCTCATCTACGGTATTAGTAAATGAAGCAGAAACGAAAAAAATGAAAAAATTATCTCTCGAAAGCTAATCATAGAGCCTATCTGTAAAAAATCAATCACTGTAAAATCAATATTATATACTGTATATATATATATATATATATATATATAAATATATATATAATATTACTAGTATATAATATATAGTATATATATACTATATATGTATTACTATATCTATATTTTGAGTATAATAGTATATTATAGGATGTCAATTTCTAAAATAAGACTGGCGGCGAGCATGCTACCAGACGCACCGTAAGAGTAAGACAACTGACAACAGCATACCGAACTATTGTGCTTAATATCTTTCTCTTGCTGTCTTGTAAGACTCTGTTAAGGGTCAAGCATGGACACGGCGGAGGTGCAGTCGTGGCATGGCGATAGTAGTATGAGCGATAATTTAAGATGTATGTATCCGAGTTGACAAAAACCTCATGCCCTGAAAAATGTATTAATTTAACATTAATAAGTAGTATATATATATATATAATACTAATATAGTATATTTATATACTTATATATATGATATATAATACGTATATATATACTATAGTATATTATAGTATTTAAATTAAAAAAGATTTAAAAATATTGCGTAAAGCAGTAAAACATGGGTTTAAGCAGTAAAATCGGGACGAAATCGGGACTCTCTTCTACATCGGGACAAGGGTTTCAAAAAAGGACTGTCGGCGTAACATCGGGACGAATGGTAAAGCCTTATAATATATAATATATATATATTATACTATATATATAATATATTATTATATATATATATATAGTATATTAGTATACTATTTTATCTAAATATATATATATATCTATATATATAGTATATATATATATAATAGTATATAGTATTCTATGTAATAGTAGTGTACTTATAAATTATATACATTATAGGAGATAGATACTGGTCAGGCGTTTAGGTATAATCCGTCCATTGTATCATTAAAAACTATTAATGCCTACAGTAAAACGGAATACATTGGGGGAATGCTGGTCAAAATTTAGTGCGGAAAATGTATAAAAAACAAAAAAAAATAAAATCCCAAAAACTACAATAGCTTACACTGCGAAAAGGAATACATTTTTGGAATCCTGGGTAAATTTCACATAGGAAAATGTAAAAAAAATAAAAAAATAAATAATTAGTGTGTAGATATTATCAGTAATATGATTAGAAAGGCTATTTAGAGACTTTTATTGGTTTCTCGTTAAAATAATAGACTTTCATTAAATTAATAGACATTCTATTAAATTTTGCTTTTTTTTTTTTACTAAGAATACCCAAGGGTATAACTCGCCCCCGTGGCAGGAGTCGGGTCTGCTCAGCCTTCGGGAACTACCGGGGTGGACTAATTCCCCCGCTCCCCGAGAGGGTCCCGAGATGACCCGCTCTTATGAGTATTTGGGTGTGGCGTACGGGGGTTTGCCCTGCCGCCCCCCGCCTACGTGGTATGGGAAAACGTCCCCCCTGTGTTTCCCCGTCGAGCTGCGAGCGCAGCCTAGGTGTGGCGTATAACGCTCTTTTCCTATGTGACTTTTACAGGATTCCAAAAATGTATTTCCTTTTCGCTGTAGCTATTGTAGTTTTTGGAGATATTATATATATATATATATAGTATTTTTTTTTATTTTTTTATTTATTATTTTTTTTTACATCGTTCCGCACTAAAATTTGGACAGCATGTCCCAAGTGTATCCGTTTACTGTAGCATTACTAGTTTTTAAGATAATATGACGGATATACTAAACGTCTGACCATAATATTACCTGATATATATAAATATATATAATATATATATTATATATATATATATATACTATTTATAGCAAAGAAAATATGTATATATTTGTAAAACCTTTTATATACTTATTCATAATGTATATATATATATATAGTTTAAATTATATAAATATTGCATGAAATATACATCACCGTAGGGATCTGTTGCACAGTTTCTGCTAACTTTATTGCGCTGTTTAGCATGTAAAGTGAGTAGGACTGATACCAACGTTGAAAGAAATTTTACACTTTATACGAGTAAAAAATATCAGCCAGAACATGAATGCATTCCAAAATTCATTAAAGTAAAAGAAAAAAAAGGTCAATAATAGCCAACTCATAAACAAGAGCCATAACAAAAACTTAGACGGAATTCTTGTTTGAATCGTGCTGCTTTGATTGAGTTACATAGTTGAGCTTAAAGGCGCATTCTATTTGAACAAACAACGAGAGCTGATGATATTTTTAATGAATAGATGATTTTGAAATACAAATTTTAAAAGGTATTATTGAGAAATTTTATTCTTTCCGTAATAGAGACCTTCATTCTGTAATTGATCTATCTATTTGCCTTATCTTTCCCATAATATATATATAGACGGTATCATATATATATATATATATATATATACTGATATACAGTATGATATAATATGATATTAGATATATATATATATATACTATTATACATTATAGTTCGTACTAGTAGTATATACTATATATAATAGTATCTAATATATATATAATATATTATTAAATAGTATAGTAAATATATATATATATATATATATTATATAATATATACTATATATGGCAGAGTATATAGATCACTCACATCCCGATTATAGTGATGATTAATTACTATATATATATTAATATATATATTATAGATATATATATATAAATATTAATAGTTATAATAAATATTATATACATATCTATATATATATATATTAATATATATATATTAATAATATAATATATATATATATATATATTGATATTATATGTATATATAGCTATATGATATTTATATATATATTATTATAATATATACGGTATTAATAAATTTTAATAATATAGTTTAATAAATAAGTTATAAATTCATATATATTATATTATATAATATATATAGTATACTAGGTAACTATTATTATTCTAGATTATGACTAGATAAAATTACTTACTTTAGCTATATATAATATATATTAATATTATATATATAAGATTTTTTACTTACTAATACTTATATTAAAGAATGTATTACAAAAAATATTAATGTATAATTCTTGTATCCACTACCTCTTATTTATTGCAACTAATATGGTTTAGAAGACTTTCTTGGCTTGTGAAAATATAATTTGATATTAGGTACAATCAGCTGAGGAAGTATTGATTAGGAACTTTAAAAAGATCGGGCACGCTGAAGTCAAGTCATATGTAGCTAGAAACGTGAGAATGATATTGTTCCGATATTTTATGTAGCATTTAATGACTATTATGTTGAAAGTATATTATACACTTAAAAAGCTGTAGTAAAGTATTTTATTATTTTAATAGTTCTTATTAACTATTAAGTATCATTACCTTTAAATATATATGATAGTATATATACTAAGTTTTTATTTATGCATTCAATTAAAATTGATTAAGAGGAATATGTTCTGCTAGAAGCGTATGTTAAGGTTCTTTTCTCAAGCTGAATCCTAACCTTTTATATCAGATTTAGCTCAAGTAGTAATAATTGTATTAGTATCTATATTTTCTATCATTTTTCATGTTGTTATCTAAACACATCCTCAGCCTCTAAATCCTTAAATCCTTACTTATTATTTTGATAACAGAGTATCTACATAATAGATATGATTTTCACATAGGTTACATGACTATATATTAGTTAAAGGAGCCAACATAAACTAAGACTAGCAACTAACATTATATACTATATTCTATCTTTAAGCCTTCAATAAATATAAAAAAAAAAAAAAAGGGATACAGTGTCCGCATGTGAAGGGTTATTCCCTGTATTTAAAGATAATTTATGAACAGAAATTATTGAGTATATTATATTGTTTATTTTTGTATGAATAATTTTAATATTAGGCTATACGTTTACTCATATTTTTGGATATAGTGATCAGTTACTTACAACTGCTGTAGATTATATATGTATAACATTTACAGGTTTAATTGTGATCTAGAGAAGTAAAATTCACTATAAAACCTCAATATTCTAAAATAATTTATATATTAATTTTATACAGACTTGTTTTTCGGGTGAATCATGACATCCTATCTACGCCATTTATTTAAACCTAGTTAGCTAAAATTAATTCAAGGCTTAAATAAAAACTTCAATCATCTAATTACTCTAATATAACAAAATTTTAAAGATAATACATAGAAAAATTGCATAAAAGTTATATATATGGTAAAATTAAATAAAATAGATTCATAGCAATATATGAAAATAAACTAATTTATCAATTGTAACAATAAGTGTAAATAAGCTATCACTAAGGGGGCAAAATTATCTAACTATAACACAGATATACTAATTTCTAAAGAATATACTATAAATATATACTTATAATATTATATATATATCTATATAATATAATTATAATATATAAATATATATATAAATATTATTATATAATATATAATATAATATATAGTGATGAAACTCAAGATAGTACTGCCAAATGATAATCACGAACCTCGTAGATAACAGAAAAAACTTGATAACAATATATGAATAGCGTATGAATTTGTATGGAAAATTGAAAAAATAAATTATATTTAACTTTATTTTTTTTAATATTTTTATTTTGTATTATATCATATCATAATAAACTAACGATCTAGGTATACTAATATAAGAATACTAAATTATATATTATTTATGAGTAATCAGTTGAGACTCAATGATAAAATAGGTGTTTTGAAAAGATTTTAGTTATTATAGTATTAATCATCATAGACATATCAACTCGAGTCAGCAATTGACCAACCGCCAAGAGGCAAGAGCTGAGGTCGTCATCGCCCCTGCTCTGGGGGACGAAGCGGGGTTTGGGTATTGCCTCCTCCTTGCACGGTGGTGGTGCTCTCGGAGATCGCCAACCCGCAATTGTGATATTATTGGCGTCGGCGGGGTTCTCGCCCCACCACCTAGCGGAATGACATACGGGTATGGAAAGACGACTCTGTGCGTGGTTCCACAGCCGCACCATGTCGGCTGCGAGATGAGCCACCCTCACATGTTAAGATTATATTTACGCCCGCTGATAAGTTATTTATGAATAGACGCTGATTACCTCATGAGATGTCCGGAGAGATGATTATATAGACATGATATTCATGATTGATCCTCTCTCTTAAGATGTGTTGTGGGCACACGCTGATGCCAGTACGGTTAATGGATGACTTCAGTTGGTACTCCTATGATTGAGTGTCTTCCTGGAGTTATCATTGGGGTCACTTTCTTAGTATCGTGTCGAGAGCCATATACTATTTATACATAGAGTTTGTAATTTTATGGCGCAGTCATATAGATGTTTATGTTTATTTACGTTCATCCATTCATAATAATCTTGACTAAATATCTTCGTCGCAGTGGTTGTTATGTAGCTCATGTTGTCAGATTGCTATACATAATATATTACTATTGATTTGATATGCTATTCATTATATTACTCTAAGAGCAACACCAAGCGGTAATGCCCATTGTATACCCTCCAGTAAATATATAAGATATACCTAATGCATAACTCTATGGATATTATAGAATATTATATATAAATAAATATATATATATATATATTATATCTATAATATAATAATTTATATATATATATAATCATATAATATATTATAAGTTTCTCAAACCATTTTCTTTTTACTCCCTAACACTACTGAGCGGCTACGGTGTCGGGTCATTACTACCCCTGTCGGGTTTGCCAATGCTTCTCCCAGGACCTGCTCCTTCGTAACAAAGTCGATGTTTCCTCACCTGTCAGGCGTGCCATCCCTCTTCGCCACAGCGCCGCCAACTCCATCCTTTCATCTTTTCCCTTGGTCGTCCGCCGTCTTCTAACTCACTGCATGACTGATACTATGCATAAAATCTTAAATCTAGGACACTTTATTTTCCTTGGAATAACTACTAATGTTGCATAACCATCTACAGTTGTGACTCTCTGAGCTCATAAGAATCTCCAATCCAGCCTCGACCCCACTCCTGCTTATCTCAGTATTTACTCTATCTTATTCTTACTATTCTGGTCACCCTATCTCATATTACTACACGACCTCATATACTCCGCCTAGCCTAACGATCTTACTTTTACTTACTCACTTAGTTACTCGCTGAGTACTGATAAGTAGTCTACACGATACTTACGACCCAACAAAAGAAATACTACGGTCTCAGTAAATACTAGTGAGTTAAAGTATAGTATTTTACTTTAACTCAGTCTGTCATCAAGTCTGAGTTCTCAGCAAGGGATACAACTGATACAACCCTAGCTAGAAGTTAGTTCATATATTACCTTTCCTCTATTCTACCACCCTACATTCACTTATTCACCACACTGCTGTTTACTCACTGAGTTAACATCACCAATAATAAATATTAAAATTCCTTCGACATATTTTTATTCTTATCACCCTCACCGAGCTCCCTATGTTTATAGATTCTCTCCTTTCCTCTAAGCTATTACTTCATACAATATCAAGGTCTTTACTCATATTCATTACATCTCAATTCACCCTCCAGTTAACTCAGAGCTCACTAACCCTCCTTCACTATCACTATCTATTAAATCTAGATACTTACTCTTGTAACGTCTCCCTTGTCTTATGCAAACTTAAGAGAATAATCGTCCTCACGACTATGCCATTACATACAATCTTACTCATCTATCTTCCCCCAATCTTCTCGCATACCTCATGGTCTCATTATTACACTAGGTAGATACTACACACATGGTGAACAAAACTCACCTCCCTATCTAAACACCTATCTTACTCAAACCCTGTCTATCCCATAACGCTGTCTTATACGGCACTATTACAATCACTACTGTGTAAAGTCCCTTATCACTCTAAATACACTCATGGGTTCTATATTTATTATATGATATACGATAACGCACAGAGTAGAGACACTCTTTCAGATTGTTATTCAGTTCTCCATTGAGTAAAGCAACATACTGTACAAATATCTTGTCATCTGCACATATCTTCATCATAACCTATAACATATTCTTATGTAAAGACTACACAGACATCGATGTACGCACTATGATATAGAGTACGATGCTACGCAGGAGACATAGCAGATTACGGAGTTAGCACTGTCAGAGGAGATCGACGATAAGAGCATGAGCGCATGCTAGCAGAGCAGTATGCAGATGACGCACTAGAAATAAAATATAGAAAGTTGATTTGCTCCACTTCAGTATTATAATATATAATATATATAATCTTTTATTATTATATTATTTAATTATTTAATTATATTATTATTAATTATTTATTATTATTTTATTATTTATATATTATTATTATTATTTATATTTATATTGTAACATATAAGATGTTATTAGTAATGAATTTATTTTTTTTTATCTTTTATATAACTTGTTAAGTATAAATTATATATAATATATATGATTATTAATTAAATTAATTATTATTATTTAATGTATTAATATTATTATTATATATTAATTTATTTATTTATAATTAATTATTATTACTTATTATTATTATTAATTACTATTATGTATTATTATTATTATTTATTATTATTATTATTATTATTATTATTATTATTATTGATTCATTGTTATTTATTTAAACATATATATTTTTTTATTTTTATATTTAATTATATAATTATTATAGTACCTATTTCTCGAAGAGGTTTGAAAAATTTATATAAAATAAAATGGCTAAATGCAGCTCGTGAGCTGAAAAGGAAAACTGTCAACTGTGGCTTGATCGATAATGAGACCTCTTCAACTGAAAATCTGATAACAATCACTGCTTTTAAATAGCAATCCGTATCGAGAGGAAATCTTATTTAAAGAGAAATTCAGTAGTATAACTTTAAAATATCTGACTTACTAAGAAGTTAGTTGGTTTGTTTTTATGAGGAAATCTATATAGTATCTCATATATGTGTATGTAACAGAATATTAGTTTATCATAACTGAATCAAAACAATAAGTTTTTTCCTCACATTGTAGTGAAATGTGAATAGCTCACCTCTGGACAATCATTGGTATTGATGTTGGCCACTCATGCTTTACAGATCTTGTTATCATTGTCAATAGGTGTATTTGACATCCCTCTCTTCTACAATATGCGAGTATCGCGGTTGACTTTTTCTCTAGTAAGTTTAATCAATCAATTCTTTCCGTACTCTGGTCTTTAACATTCCCTGTAAACCCCCAAATATCTCTCTCTCGTGGTTTACATCTTTCTAACTTACATCACTCATTACATTCTTACAAACTCAATCCATCCTCTCGTCATCTTTCGTAGTAATCTGGCACATCACCTGCTGTTCTATAAATCTAGGCGATCTACTTAGTACATGTTACCCTTATACCTCATACTTTTTGGTATGTGTTTTTTACTTTACTTATCTCAGACGAAGGGTTATTCATTTTGCCTTTCGAAAAACGTGATAACCAATGTCAAATGCTTTTATTGATATATATTTTACTTGCATTTCTTTGACTTTGTATTTGAATTTGTATTATTTGTTGTTATGTATTTATGTCTGATTTTTTGAATATTTTTTCAGATTCCGTGAACGATACAACAGCGAACATACTATATCATATAATATAAATATATAAATGGAATATTATTATAATGATCTAAAGCGATGATTATTGCTTACCTAACATAATATTACTCTTATTCTTATCGCCTATTCAGCAGCCAACTTATAAATTCTTATAATGTGATTCTCTCTATCATACCTGCATAATCATAAGGTTAATGAGCCATTACTATCTATTCATTTCTTAACATTCTCTTCCACAGATTATTACTCTCTATCCTTATACATATTCAATTTGGCACATAAATTTGTATGGCTGCACGAAGGAACAATATTTTTATTGATCAGATGTAATATTCTCACATAATCTACGCTTGATAGGAAAATCTCAGCACATGTTATGTTCTCATAAGTAGGAATGGTTACCTCGCATGGCCAGCCGCTATTGAACTTGCGACGGACGTTTTTTCCTCTATCCATTACTGTTTCCTCGACCATTCTGTTATATTAATACTTCAGCTACCATAGATACCCTCATATGTGCCACCTCAGACTTGTATCCACGTACAACCCATATTTCCGTATTCAGCCCATATATCTTCCCACTATATATACGCTCATTGACCTCACATCTAATAATATTGTACATATCACTCATTCTTTATCCTCTGCCATATAATTCCTCCAGCGGACCGATATGGGCTCACTCCTACTATAAAGTATACTGAGTCCCAGTCCTCCTCCTCATTATTTAATCACGCACTATCTATCTTACGCGCTGAGCTTCACTGCTGTTGTGGTGTGCCGTGTGTGCTCGTGTGACGTGGGTGTGGTGTGTCGCTGTGCTCGCATGTGCTGGCTCGATCACGTGTTGTTCGTTCATGCGGTGATCGTGTGGTGTGGATTAGCTGTTGATCACTCGGCCGGGAGGAGGAAGTGGAGGGTCCTTCTCGAATACTGACAGAGATTATCACTCTGCACACACCACGTTCTCAGGGGCACCAATAGGCTCAATCTTTTTTTATGGTACATCTCATTCTTCGTTCATATACATTTTCTTATTACAACGGAGTAGGCTCTCTTCTATCAATAGCGACGGCGGACCATTTTAAAACACCTGATTACTGACATGCGATACACTTGTTCTTCTCCTACCATACTAGAAAATCGGCCACCATCCTGACACAAGTCTAACCCAGCGGAAATCCTTTTCCCTATGCACCGGGTGGTGTCGGTGGAACTCTATGAATGACTTAGCCATTCATTCCCCGTCACCTAAACCTAATAACTTATTCTTAACCGATACAGAACCGGTGTTTGAGCGTTCTAACAACAAACCATAATCTGTTGACTCTTACTGTCTCTAACTATCCTCAATTTTTAGCCAAAGACAGCTAGTGTGGTTATGAGTGCAATGATGTTGTTTTCTTTCGTCTTACTCATTTCGACCCTTCCAAATTTTTTAGCTTATGTCTGTAACTTTCTTGTCAATCTACTACTAAATTTATCTTTTCCTATATTTGTCTCCTCTCTCAACTGACTATTCTAAATTCTTCGACCACTTAAACTTTTAATTTGAATACATTCTCTTTCTTCAGATTTCTTAGAAATCATTCTTCTTAGTGGTTGCAAAGTTCACCACAATAAATGCTTTTCCTCTAATTCTCAAGATGCCACTGGTGAATTTACCTACTACTTTTCTATCCAGATTGACCTCGAGCAGTTGGTGCAGCTCCTTACTCTTATCTCTGATTTGTATAGTATATATATATATATATATATATATATATATATAATATATATATTATATAGTATATATATATATATATAGTATATAATAATATATATATATAATATTATTATATATATATATATATAGATTATAATATATATATATATATATATATATAAATGCACATGCATCCTACGTGGATTGAACCGCTTATCCCTTTAAGATGCGTAAACCAAGAGTATTACCCCTTGAACCACGAATGGCTAGCCATCGTGGTCAATGGGGACACTCTTGTTACTATCTTACGGGAGAGTGGTTCAATAATCCCACTTAGGGCCATGTGTTTTATACAAATAATTGTGCGGCTTATGCACGAAAAACTCCGTAATACATATATATATATAAATTATATATATATATATATATATATTATATATATATATACTATATAATATATATATATATATATATATATATATATATATATAATATTACTAATATATATATATATATATATATATATATATATATATAATGCTTTGTTTCCTGTCTAATCTCTAAAAGTCTCCGCAGGATAGACCCACGTCTACGGCGAGGATACGTTTTTTGACACTTCGGTGCTGCTAACCGGTCGTTGTCTTGATTTTCTCATGGACATGATCCAACTGCTTTCCTTAGATTGGGTGCTGCTAAGCCTCCGGTCGGTCTTGATTTTCTATGGAATGACAACTGCTTCCTTGATGGGTGGAGGCCCCTCGGAGTGTGCTGATCGCAAGGCGTACATTCCATATTTTTTCCCTTCAGCAAAACCCAACAAACCATGGTTTAACTCTGCTTGTTTTCGTGTTATTGTCCACTGTGATGCTGCCTTCAGGAATTAGAGTAGTCTTCAAATTACCCGCAATGCAACTTAAATTTCCTTCCGAGATCATGCTAGATCCATTCTTTGTGACTCAAAAACTCTTTTCTCCATAGAAGATGCAGTTGTCTTACCGGTTCAACCTCACGTCCCTTCTGAAATTTTTGCAAAAACCGCTAACTTTAGCTCTGCCTCTTCCTCTATCACTCCTCTAGTATCTTTCGTTGGCATAGCTGCCATTTTACCTTCCACTAAAGCTGAACTTTTCGTCCAACTCTTTGCTTCTTATTCCAACTTAGGCAATTACGAATCTATCCCTCCTTTACCATCTCCTTACAACTTATTTGTACTTAATATTGTAATTTATTTTAAAGATGTTATTTCTCACTCTCTCTCTCTCTCTCTCTCTCTCTCTCTCTCTCTCTCTCTCTCTCTCTCTCTCTCTCTCTCTCTCTCTCTCTCTCTCTCTCTCTCTCTCTCTCTCTCTGGGCTTAACACTAAGAAGGATAATGTTCCCTATGGTTTTCCTCCTGTGGTTTATTTCTTGCCTTTTTCTTCGTCTTCAAAGTCTTTTCATGTGTTTGATTTCGACTGCAAGAGTTTTGCAGAAAAGATTAAAAGAATCCACTTAATTCTCTGAGGAACATGCAATTGCTCTGTTTTAGTAAAAATTATCGAATCTATCCTTAACACTAAGTTTTCTAAACATCTCAATATTTCTAATCTTTTCTCTGATCGACAGTATGAAAAGTATAGTGTATATATATATATTATCATATATATATACCCCGCGTATTATAATTGTTCTTGATCTTATATATTATGTTAGTGGTCACGGGTCATAGTGATATTAGAGATCTGATTAAGGTACAGTTACCGGATTGACCACATACTACCGCTCATTTATAAGTCAGTTCATACATTTATTTATATAATATATATAATAAGATATAGATATATTATTATACTATATATATATATAAATTTATATCTAATATATAATAATCTTTATAATTTATTTATTCTTTGAATATATATAATATAATTATACTTTAGTTTATATAAACTTTCTAGTGCCGCTCCGTGGCTCAATCGACTAGCGATGGAATCTTGCCATGACAAGGACCCTCGCGCTGGTTCGTACCCTCTCTATGTCTGGTAACTCTTCATTACGCGTGTTAGTAAGTTATACCTCGCACGCTCACTCGCAGAGTATGCCCTTCCTAGTAATTAGGCGGCTTAATTTGCTCGCCGCTGAGGTGGAACTAAACTTTATACTCATGATCGCCGTAATAATTTTATATATTCTATATCCCTATTAATATATATTTATATTCATAATTATATATATATATAATATATTATTGATAAATTATATATATATATATATAGTTTATATATATTATATATATATATTTCAAACAAATACATTAGAATTAACATTAAAGAAGATATCCTATTAGATTAAGTATTGGGAATATTATAATAAATCTAAAAAAGTACTGTGAATAGCTGAAAATATTAAAAGCAGTAGATATGATGATGATAGAATTGTCAAATTATTCTCCTTAGAATAAATAAATAAACTTTTTCATTGCATTTTTCATAAAATATTTATAGAAGTATAAGTTCGATTAAAATTATCACTGCACAAATGAAATAAATGTCCTTCACTATGAAAATATGGTTTTGGATATCTTTCCGTCGCTGAAAACGGAAGACATACTGCGCTTATTTTTTCTCGTCTACACGTATCAAATTGGTGGACTTGCGCAGGCGAATTTGGGCAATACTCAACAGCCATTTCCCTCCATTTTCTTGATACGGCGAGCACTGTGTCTTCCTTCCCGATGTGACTTTGTAATCATGTTCGCGATTGATCACGTGTTCAGCGTTTTGGATATGTGAGATTATATTATAATGATACTTACTTTTGTATGAGAAGAGTATATGTGTGCTTATATATAAATATATATATAATATATATAATATTTATATATAATATATATATTATATATTATTAATATATATATATACTACACCTATTATTCATATAATATTATAATATATATATAATATTTATATAATAGATATATATGCATTATATTATATATATATTCATACCGTACTTCTATATAGTTATATATTATACTTATAATTACTACTTAATTATATATATATATAATATATACTATACTATATATATCCTTACTATATTAATATATATATATATATTATTCATATTGGGTTTATATTGCGAAATCCCTATTAAAGTTGGCTAATACATATAATAGAAATAATTATTATTAACAAAAGTAAATACTATGCCGTCAAGTTCTTTATAATGCCAAGTCAGTGTAAAAAATTATTCTAAATTCTTCTAAACCTATTTTGTTAGTGTGTGGAGAACTTACATTTAGAGCGCAATACAAATGGTAGCCTGGGTCACCAATTATTAGACAGGCTCAATAGTAATATGATTTACTTCTTGGTACTGTCATCGAAAGTGCATTTGGGGCAGGATTACAGCTCCTGGTGGCTCTTCTGCCATTGTATATGACGTGCTGCAATGTTCCCATGTTTTCCGATGTGATTCTCTGAGATAATACTGTATGTTCAAATCAAAGAACGTAGCCGTATGAAATTTTGCTATATACCTATTGATTTGGCCGTGAACCGAAAACACGTAGGCAGGATTGTTACTCTGCTTTGACAAATGTTGCAGGGGTTCTCTTCCAATATGTACAAACCAATGTAATTCACCCAGTATCCTAAGCCTTACCTGTTGTCTGACTCACAATAGGATGATCCCGCCTACCGGAAACTCATCGGGACTACACAACAGTGCACACTTCTCAAGATTCGACTGACCTACTTGACCATCAACATCTATTGACATGTTCACATATGGAAAATCACACTAGGTGGAGCTACCGATTCTTTCGAGCACATCTAACCTCTCCCAATCAAAAGATCTCCACAACTGGCGTTGTTTCTAGGGCTTTCAAGGCGGAATCTATATAAGATATCTCATTTAGTAGGCGTAACAAGACGGCTTCTGCGTATTCTTACATATGTCAGACATCATATTGCTGCTTGCGCCTAATGTATAAAGGATCGCATTCTCTATATTCGCGACCTGATTGCTGTGATGTGAATGGCTTATTGGGACAGGCATTGGGACATGGCATAAATCAGCAGATTGGCGCCTGTTTATTGATTCCTCCCAACGTAGTCTCAAGGCAGTGCTACTAAATATAGGCAATGTTTTCCCGTCTGCTCCTGTAGTATATTCTACAAATACAAAGGAAACGTACCAAGTTATGAGTTCTAATACTTAACCTAGTTGGAGTACCCATCATTTAATGGCCCATTGTGGTCCTGCAAGGTTATTTGGACTTATTATCTACAGGCATGCATGTCAAGCAAAATTCTGCTGCTTCTTCTGCGAATGGGACAGCCGCGACAGAAAAAAAAAATACTACATTACGAAAAATGCCGCCAAAAGACATTGATTTCAACCTGGGACAAAAAAACATATCACATTGAACCATTTTGTTGAACCGCATATTAATGTCTTTCTCTCCATCCTTTGTCACATTTAACTTGGCTGTGACTGCAAACTATATTTTCGTGTAATAAGCTTCATTGGAATACAAAGACAAAAAAATACTTAAAAAAATAATAAGTGAAACAATTCTACAAAACTTGATTTTAATAAGCCTCAAGAAGAAGAAAGTAAGGATTTGATTTGCAACACTGTAAAACACAGGTCAACAAAACAACAGATCACAAAGATACTATCAGAAGGACAAAAGCGCCCTGGCTAGCATATCAAATATGTGTGCTCAGTTTCCTTGAGAAATGATGAAGAGCTGAAATTACTATTCATCTTGTACGTCACTTAAGTTGGACAACTTACATTTATGTAGGTTGCAGATAATGAATTCTAAATTTCTACACTTTATGGACTCAATAAGGAACTTTCTCTCTTCCCAACCTTGGCGCAATTAGTGATGAGCATGGTGAAGGTTTCACCAGGACATCTCAGTATGCTTGAAAGCGTTAGTGGGCGTATGAATGAAAGCATGCTTTGCTGAATACTCTGGTCTCTTATCAGGGACACACCAACAGATGCCTACAAGAGGAAACGACCAAAAAAAATCATTTTAGTGTGTGCTTGCTATAATAATCAAGACACTGTTACAATTCAATGTAACCAATATGTATAAATATAAGAAGTGTGTCTACAAAAAAAACGGTACGTGATGGGTCTTTTTGGTTTTCATAAATGTAACAAGTACCTTTTGTTTATACAGAATCACATATTTTCATGTAAAGGACAGAAAAAAATTTAAAATTTGCTGTGCAGTGAATTATTAGAAATCTAAAAATATGCAAATTAGTATTGTCCCCAACATACGAATCTGCATTTGGAATGTTCCGAAGATTGAATAATGTTTCGCGTTATCATATATGAAACCTTCGAAAAATTATGAATACGCATCTATGGATATTCAGATTATGACACTCGAATTACATCGTCATCTGCAGATATTAAAAATTCGTAACCACCGATTTAGATATAAATTTTGAAGTAATGTGGAAGGAATTACAACTGCTTCAATTCCGATCTTTCAGCGTGTCATATAGTTGCACAAGAAACGTTTCACTTTCGAGTTTTGACAAAAATTATTATGATGTTAAATGAATATTTTAAAATGCATGTAAGTGTTTGTAATAAACTCCAAAAATAAAGCTCCAAACCGAATTGCATTCATCAATGATAAAATTTTATATATATATATATAGTATATATATAATATTATATATATATATACTACATAGTAGACAGTATGGTTATATATACTACCTACTTATAATATATATAAATATAAATAATATATTAACAGTTATAGATATATTCTTTTTATGTATGCTATTACTAATAACTTTATATGGTTAGTGACTATATATTAATAATTATATATATATATATATATATATACGCTGGCAACCTAAAGAAGCGCTTACCCGCAATTCTAGATCACCCTCCCTAATAATAGTTTATATACAAAGAAAACTATAACATATTTAATCACGTATGAAATTGAA
>JABUQX010110995.1:0-47500 GCA_015478945.1 Trachelipus rathkii
AACATTCATTATATAGTTTTTAATTTTAGTTCGAATATTTTAGCCGTTTTATTTTGTACGCTTTGAGGTAAATGCTTCATAATATCACGCAGAAGATTCCACCGGTGTGCCGCGGCACTTATGTGTGGCGCGCGAGATCTGTTCAGGGGGTGCCAGCGTGTTTTATAATCTAAATTGTAAAAGGACTAACGCATTTTAAAAGACAACCACGTATTCCTTAGTTAAAAGGCAAGCATATATATATAATATATATATATATATTATATATATATATATATATATATTATATATATATATAATATATATATATATATTATATATATATATATATATAATATATAATATTATATAAATATATAATTATATATATAATATATATATATTGATTATTATATTATATAATATATTATATATAATATATATTATTTTATATATATATTTATATTATAATATATATATATATATATATATATTACGTAAGTTGCAGGACAAAGGTCTCTGCAAGGCGTAAGACAGTAAGATGCTCTATTCTCTATGAACATCTATATCTATGAGTCTATGAGTCTATGTATATTGTTAAATTTAAAACTGGCTTTCCATTTTGTTTTAAAATTTTGCTAGAAATGTTCTAAATTTTCAAGAAATAGGAGAGCAAACTTATACCACCTACTTTAAGGGAGAGTAATTTGAACATTATCATTCCTGGATTCTCACCATCAAAATAAATTTCTTTAAAGAAAAGAAAAGTTATTTAGTTAGATTTATTTGTCTTACGGATTTTCATGGATCAGCGATGCAGATAATCCATATCCCCTGTGCTTAGTGTGTGGTAAACGCGAAGCCATGGTACCCAGCAAACATAAAAGATTCTTGCTAACGAAGCACCCAGGTGTAATTCCCAGAAACCTGGCTCATATTTTTCCAAGGCTATTAGAAAATCAAAAAAAAGTTGGTTATATTGAATGTTGAAGAGAGATTTACCAATATGTTGACTGCTTCTTCGAGTTTTTCAGTTTAAATTTTGTTGCGACGGCTCGCACGAAAATGAAAACATAATAACAGCTGGAGAGAATATCAATTACCCGGCGTGCAAAATTATCGTTGAAACGAATGAAACCATACCAAAATTTCCTCCTCTCAAACAATACTATTAGCGTAGAATATCTGAAATGTCATTAAGTATAAATGAACAAGTACAATAGAAAATAAAAACTCACCATAATTTGCTTTACAAATAGATGAAAATTGATATTACTGCCAACAATCAGCTTCTTGGATTCTGTAGATTTATTGACGGTAAAATATATCGTGGACAGCTGAGTCGAAAAAAGAGTTGGAAACCACTAGTACCGGCGCCGATAATTTTGCTCTGTTTCTTCCTATCTCAATAACCATGGTCTTCTGGAACAACTGTTGTCAAATATGTACTGTGATGGTGCACCATCAATTACAGGAAAGCATAAAGGATTTTATTGGCGCCCGGCCTTTACAGGAAAATGTATCTTGAAAATAACTCACTGCTTCTGCACAGAGAAGCACTAGTAGGGAAAAATTGTGTTGAGCAGTTCGCTGAAGTTAAATCAGGTTGTGAAGATGATGAATTACATTAAATCGCGACCTTTGGAGTGAAGACTCTTTGGAAAAAATGTTGTGAAATGGATGCACCATATATCTCATTATTATCTCGTGGTAGAGTACTGAACCGCGTTCTTACACTCAAAAAAGAACTAAAAGTCTTTTTTTGAGAAAGAGAAACATGATGCATTTTCCTAGGTTGCTGCAAAATGGTGATTGGTGTTTTACAGCTGTCATATCTGTCAGATATATTTAGTAAACTAAATGTATTAAATACTTCATAACAGGGATGACAAGAAACAACAGTTTCTTCAACCAATGAAATGAAAGGTTTCATGAGAAAGGTAGCTTCTTGGAAGTCTGCAGTTGAGAAAAGTGATTTTTCAAATTTTCCATCCCTTTCAAAATTTTCGAAATGTAATGGCGAGGAAAAGCTAAAAGACCTCATTCTTGATCATTTATCAAAATTGCAAGATGCAGTAGATAAGTACTTTCCTTCTCTTTCCGTTAAGAATCTTGAGTGGATTGTTTCCCCATTTCACAAGGCAGGTATTTTGAAGAACTAGATTTCACAGCTACTGAAAGAAACGAATTTAATGATCTCTGCGCTGATTCTTTACTGAAAATTAAACTTGAGAAAACTGACTTATCAGCGACTGATTTTTGGCTTAGCACACAAAAGGAGTATCCTAACCAAGTAGAAAAAGCCATAAGTTTCCTTTTGCCATTTTCAACATCATACTTTTGTGAACAAGCTTTCTCTGCAATGGTCACAATAAAATACAAAACAAGAGTAGTAGGACCCACATTCCGGACCCCGTACCTGCTCCTGACCTTTTTTTGACCGCGACCTTTTTGACCTTTTTTGACCTTGACCTTTTTTGGCCTTGTACCTTTTTGAGAACCCAAATTTTTCGGCCAACCCTTTTGTATTCCAGGGTGCAATTTTGGGAACCCTAATTTTTTGGCAACCCTAATTTTTTTGGCAACCCTAATTTTTTGGCAACCCTAATTTTTGCAACCCTTCGAAGAAGGGTTGCGCCAAACGGTTGCGCAGCAACCGTTATACGTGTAACACCCTAATTTTTTCGACCAACCCTTTGGTCTTCCATGGGTCAATTTTGGCCCACCCTAATTTTTGGCACCCTAATTTTTTGGCAACGCCTATTTTTTGCGGTCATACCTTTGGTCTTCCCAGGCGTGCAATTTGAGACCCAATTTTTTCGGTCAACCCTTGTTTATTCTACGGTACAAGTTTGAAGACTTGATTTGCAACCCTTCGGAGAAGGGTTGGCGCAGACGGATTGCGGAGCAACCGTTTTGTACGTAGGCGCCCCCCCCTATTTTTGGCCCCCCCTTTAGGGACTTAGCCCCTTTTTTGATGTTTTGACCTTGATATTTCGGTTTGACCTTGATATTTCGGCGTTGATATGGTATCATGGGCTGAAATTGACCATTCTTAAAAATTGACCATTCTTAAAGGTCATTGGAGGGATTAGCAGGGATTTATCTGAGCTCATGCAGGTTACCTGCAACTTGCTTTGGTACGGTAATGTGGCTAACATGAGGTCATGTAGGTAACCTGACCTGTTGGTATCTGTCCTAAACCTATTTTCCATCCGCGGCCACACTGTCCCTTACAACAACCACACACACTCACCAGCTCACGGCTACTTATAAACCACACACGTCACACCAGCCTAGGCTACTTATAACCATCATCACGCACACAACCGCTAGGCTACTATAACACACCGCACAACCGCTAGCGCCTCACTTGTACAAACAACATACAACGCACATCCCTACACTAATACACACACGAGCAACACATCCATAAAGACATTCACTTAACACTCATGACACTTAATATCACACATTCAGATCACACTTTATAACACACTTACACTCAACCCCAATTAGACACTTACATTTTACCCATAGACACTTTACATTTACCCATAGACACTTAACACTATGACACTTATTACACACTATGTTTCAGCTTATACCCACATAACTACTTATGGATAACTTATACACCACATTCACTATGACACTTATAAACGAGCTTACACCTCACCCATAACACTTACATTTAACGCCATAGACACAATTACACTACATTAGCACTTGTATGCTACACACACTACACTCACACATATCATACACTACTACTCGAAACACATAATCAGCCTCGTCAACTTACACTTCTTTGATGACCCCTATCTTTGACATTGGTTCATCTTTGATTGGGCTCAACTTTGCATGAGCCTATCCCTCTTTGAAGGTTCAGGCATTATTTTTGATGATCACTCTTGATTGACGTCATCTTGTCCGATCATCTTTGATGTACTTTCAGAATTTATTGATGGTTCAGTTACATTTTGATTGGATTCAGTACATTTTGATTCGTACCAATCACCGTATAGGTAGTATGCTTAGGGTGTATATATTATGTGATTCCATATGAGTATTGTACGCAATGAGTGGCCAACACTATTGAAGGCCAATGAGTGCCAAGTGAGTGCGACATATAGTGCCACATGAGTGCCACTTTTTTCAAGCGCTTTTCTGTCCTCTCCCCTGAGCTTAGAATACGCTCACACTATAGCGTCTTTGTCTACCCCTATGGGGATAAAGGTAATGAGGATTCGATTGGTGTAATAATTTACAAGTTGCTAAGAATGCTTTCCTATTATGCAGTTAACAATCTGCAAATACAAACATGGATATATGAATATATTATAATATAATATATCTTATATCTAATAATATATATATATATTAATATAATATATGTACTCCTATATATATATATATATATATATATATAATAATATATATATATATATATTATATATAGTATAATATATATATTATAATAATATATATTATATAAATACTATTTATATATATATAAGAATAATACACACACACACCCACACAATTCGGTCGAAAATTGCAAAACATCTTATAGTTAGATTTAATCAACATACACACTATGACATCTTATAAGACCACTTACACTCTCATAGACACTTAAACTAGCCCACACACACACAAACTCTACACACACACACCGCAGAATGCACTTTACTCTTACAACTCACACAATACTCTCGATATTATTGAATTTCCTCAACTTTGGCTGTGCTCAATTTGATGCTCAACTTCTGATATTCACGTTTGGTAATTGTTCATCTTGAGATGATTCATCTTTTGTCTACCTCCTAGATCATACGCTTAAGCTGC
Source organism: Trachelipus rathkii (assembly GCA_015478945.1). Taxonomy (NCBI): domain Eukaryota; kingdom Metazoa; phylum Arthropoda; class Malacostraca; order Isopoda; family Trachelipodidae; genus Trachelipus; species Trachelipus rathkii. Next base: position 4,831 of record JABUQX010110995.1, read on the forward strand.
CCACGACCCAGGTCCCGCATGCATGATCCCATCCGAACGTGAATTGGGTCAAAGGATTCCCGCAATTCACAGTGTGCATCCCGATTTGATCGCAGCCCGCTGCGTGCGAACCGCACGGATTTATTGCCGCACGATCCATCCGGCATGCGCCCGCAGGCGCAGATTTCCGTATTCGCCCGCCGCGTGCGCCCGCAGGCGCAACTATTCAGGCTAAAATTGTAAAAATATTATTATTACTACTATTATCTCATTTCATATTTATTTCATACTTATACATTTTTTTAAAAACATTTTCGCCAACCTAAAACTGTATTATTATTATTTACACTATTATTTATTATTATTTAACAATTATATTTCATAGTTGTGATATTCATGATGTAAACTACAAAAATTTCCTCTTCAAATATATATCGAGCATTCATTCTTACTACACAATTGTAACGAAAATCTTATATAAAAAAACACTCATACATCTCTTACATACTTTAAAGCGAAATCAGTAAATCAAAATAGAGCAAATATACATTTCTGAAAATTGATTCAGTATGCTCTTTGTTACTTTACTGCTTTACTGCTCTACACCCATGCTTTACTGTCACATACTCATATATTTATTCAACTATTACATACCATTAATCAGTAAAATTCAGTAAATCGATCAATAGAGGTGTATCATAGCAACAAGGGGATTAGTAAATTGCGCTTTTGTTTCATCTGTTTTACTGCTTTTTTCATATGTCTTTACCTGCTTTTCTATATACTCTCTATTAACATATGAACATAACCAAACCTTAAAGGCAGTAAATCATCTAAATCAGATAGAGAGAGTGGTTACATAGTCATACTCAGGGGTTAAGTAATGAACTTTTTTGTTTTACAATGCTTTAACTGCTTTAACTCATATGCTTTTACTGCTTTAACTCATATATTTACTATTAACATTACTTACTTTAAAGCAGTAAATTCAGTACAACAATCAATAGAGAGTTGTTACAATAGCAATCAAGGGGATTAATTATGCTCTTATTGTTTTACTGCGTTTACTTGCTTTAACTTCCATATGCTTATTTACTGCTTTAACTCATACTAATTATAACCATTACATACCTTAAAGCAGTAAATCAGTAAATCATGAGCGCTGTTGCTTAGCAACAAAGGGATTAAGTATGCTTTTGTTTTACTCACTGCTTTTTACTCTTTTAACTCATATGTTTTACGCTTTTTAACTCATATACTTTATTAACATTACATACCTTAAAGAACTAAATCAGTAAATTCAAATAGAGGTGTTTCATAGCAACAATTGGATAGGTATGCTTTTGTTCTAATTGCTTTAATCACTCTTGTAGATTAATTATCTATATTTAATTAACAATTAATGTTTAATTCAATTTGTTCAAAGTACTCTTTTATTTACTTTTTATTATTATTATTTATGTATATTTTTATTTTTAATTTTTTATTATTGTATTTTTTTTATTATTTATTTTTCAATTCGTTTATTATTTCACAGTTTGACTATGACTATTTATTATTTATACTTAGTGTTATTTAATTTCATGCACTATTGTTATTAATTATTTAGACACCACCACACCAAACACTTAACCACATTAATCGTATAATTATTAAAAATTTTAATGTTTTAAATAAACTCTTACAAGAACCTTATTTCTTAAATAAATAATAATTAATTTTCAAAGTTGTTCTTACTTTCTTTAATCACTCAATCATTATCTTTGAAAAAGAATTTATTACTTAACTGTTATATACTTTTTTTGCAATATGAAAACTATTCCAAGTTTTAAATACATATTACACATAAAATTTTTAAGAGCAGCAAATTTTATTAAAAAACATATATTTTATGCTATCCATACTTAAGCAATACAATCATGTAAACTCTCACTCACACGCGCCCCTAGCACTCCCCTCTAACACTCAAGCTATGACACACGTTTCTGTCTTCTAATGACCTCATTCTGCTTTACATTCATCTCTTATAGACGCATGTAATTAAAGCTATATAAATACAAATAAGTTCTTCTCTGTTAACATAACATGTATTTTTATTAAATCATTTCTAGATTTTATTTAAAAATAAAATTAATTTCACATTTTAAAATATTTAATAGGTCGTATTTAACAAAAAAATATTTTTCAAAGTTTTTTAAATAATTCGGATTTTCCCTTTATATATTATTATTAATAATTAAATTAGATCTTATGTACATTGACTATACCTAGCACTGAGAAAAATCACAACATACGCGCACTTCTAACAGATACGAAACTGACCTGCCCTCTCTCTGTAAAATGTGTTGAACTACCTTTAGGCTGCCTTAAATTTTAGGATAAACCTTTTTTTGTACCCTGGGCGACTCTTAGGCCTAATTAATCCGCTTGATATGATAGCGCCTCCAACAATATATTTCAAACTGACTCCTTTTCTGTACAATGTGTGTGAATAACTACGTATGAGGTGCTCATAAATTTAAGGATAATCCATTTTGTACACGGGACTGATTTTAAAGCACATGAATAGCAGGTCAAAAGTAAAATCCAGTATTGCAGAATCAATGTATATTTATTTTTATATAATAATATTTAAAATACGTGGAAACCATGCTGGGTCGGTAAGATCCTTTAAGCAGGTAAGAAGGAAATGCTATTCCTCTGTCTTTGTGATTGGATTGGAGTAATCCTTTGCTATAATGCCTCGTATGTTGATTAGGTCTGAGAATTATATTTATATTCGAGCTTTGTTGGTTTTTAAGGTATGCACACCACAGATGTCTTGTCAATACATAGAGAGAGCATTTACGCTGATTGGAAGTGACAAATTTAAACATTAAATTCGTATAACACACTTCGTATTTGAGCAGGTTGTGTGTTTTATTATCTCTTTAGCCACGCAAACTCCATTTTAAAATCATTAGATCGTTTTAGTCTGTTAATGCGGTGCTCACAAGTATCTGATTTGTATTAAAAAGTGTTTTATTTTAACTAAGTGTATTATATTATTTATAATAAATACTTACAATGAAGGAATAAATTATTAATTGACTAGAATAGATAATAAATGGTAATTATAGTATTATAAATAGTAGATACACGAGAAGCCCAACGTATATAGTAGGGTCCTACGCAATGCGGACGCTAAGTGGGCGGGAACCTGACCGACATGAACCCGCCGGCGTAATATTAAAACTTAATCACGACGGTCGCGAAATAAATATTTGGTCTCCCTTCATGATTATGTTCCGTTGTTAAACTTACATTACAATAATTTTGTATTTTCAAATATACCGTCTCCTATATTATGAGTCGTAGAACAGGTATTATGACCATATCAAAGCATTTTAAATATTTTATTTTATATAAGAGAAATAGCCATTTCACAGTAATCTTCAGGTACACAAAACCATTTAGGTTTTCAAAGAATCACTTTTGTTTTGTAAGAAAAACAGTTTGTTTTTATTTATTCCTACCAATGTTTATAGATTCACCTTGAGAGAGAAATAGAACAACTACGATCTTAGGATGTGCGACGATGCCATAGTTACCTTACTTTGGTGGTAATGCCTTTTAAGATCCTAAGTTACTTAGGCTATGGTAAAGACAAGTTTAATTGCGAATTTAAAGCTACACCTACATAGGAACGTTAGAGTTAATGTATTCGATAGTGTCCATGCCCTCCCTCTTTAAGGTATACGTTCTCTTTACGTTTTTTATCTTCTATGTCTACTTCTAGTTATGAAAAAGTTTGTTTATTCTAAAAATATTATTACATAATTTACTAATCATTGACATAAAATTTAAATTACACAATAGCGTGTAGCATGCATAATAAACTTCCCTCCTTTGTACAAACCGTAATTTCTCTTCATGGACTTCAAGTACTTCCCGTATTGGTCATCATTTTTAATACTCAAAATTACGCATCGAAGTATTGTAAGTTATCCTCTTCTATTATCAGTGTTTGTAATGCATTCGGTAACATGTCTCGAGATATATCTCACTTGGTTTGTCAATAAACACTCTCGAGATTTACCTAGGATTTTAAGTAAACTAATGCGCTTGAACATGTGTTATTAATATTCGTAAATATTCCTTGATACAGTACACAAACTATACTTATACATAACCTGAACTTGCGCATCGCTTGTGTCCACAAGATTAATCAACCTCTAGGAATGTATGTCCCTATGTTCTCGAGCTTTGAAATCACAACGCTCCATATTTTGGCAAACTTCATATTATTACATACTGGAATGGGACTGGTGTCCAAGAAGAAAATTCAGGCCCTTTAGATCAAGTTATGATAAGTTTTGTTAACTTTGTTAAAATAACTACTCTCCACATTTGTCTCGCGACCGCGTAGTAATATTTACGTCCGGCGGGTTCAATGTCGGTTTCCTGCACTGGTCGCCGCGTCTTTGTGCGGGCGCTCCTGCGGTTGGGCACCACGCTCTCTCATGCTATAAATCTTGTGAAATTATTATTATTCTATTCTAGTAAAAATTAATAATTATTTCTCAATGTAAGTATTTATTATAAATATGATATACACTTAGTAAAAAATAATAACACTTTTTAGTTTTGCTATTCAGATAACTGGTGCACCGCTTAACAGCTAAACACCGATTATGATTGCAAAATGAGTTTGGTGGTTCTAAAAGTATACATTATATTATCACACACTCTGCTTATCATACATAGGTTATGAACTAAGTTAAATTTTCATCCTAATCACTCAGGTAAATGAGCTTAGGATATTGAAAAAACAATGTTTTTTATTACATACCTTAAAACCAAAAGCGATAAAATATATGTCTGCGACACACTCACATATTCGAGGTTCAATGTAGCAGTATTAAGGGATTTACTCCATCTCAATATTTCACATAGATAGAGGAAGAGCAATTTCTACCTTCTTACTTCTGCTTTAAGGATCTTACCGATCCAGCTAAATTTGTTTTGCCCAGTTATGATAAATATATTTATAAAAATAATAATAACATTGATTCTTGGTCTATACTTGGAATTAACATTTTTTGACCTGGTTATTAGCCGTCATAAATATCAACAGTGGTCCGGGTACAAAATAGGATTATGCTCTAAAATTATAGGCCTAGACGTAGTTATTTCACGCTAATATTTTATCAGAAACGAGGTTCAGTTTGTAAATATATTTTGACCTGGTATAATAGGTCCTATAATGCCCCCGGGGTCAAAAAGTGTTATCCATATCACTTTAAGCCTAATAGTGCTTTATTTGTTCATACAAACATTTTACATGAGTCGAGGTCTCAGTTTTCGTATCTGTAGGTAAAGATGCTGTCCGTTGCTTGATGTTTTTCTCGTGCTTGTAGAATTGTCAATTGTACATAGATATATATTCCACCAATAATATAATAATATATAATGAAAATCCGATTATTAAAAACTTTGATTCAATTTCTTAGTTAAATCTATCTAGCGAATAAATATAACAATGTATACTGCTCTAATTTATTAATTTTTTTTAATAAAATTATGCTTGATTTAACTTAAACACATCATAGGTTATGTTTGGGAAAGAAGAACTATAATATCTGTTATTTTTTATTACTTTATACATATGGAGCTGAAAAGATGATGTAAATCAGTAGTTCAATAGAACAAAACGTGTCATAGCTTGGTGTAGAGGGTGCTGAGGGGGCTTAGACCTTACTTGATTTACTGATTTATGCTTTATGGTAAAATATATGTTTTTAATACAATTTAAAATATTTTAATTATGAAATTATTTTATACCAGTTGAAGAGTTAGCAAAATGGTAATGAACAAAGAAGTATTTCCTATAAAAAATAAATTCTTTGTTCAAAAGATAATGATTGATTTATTAGAGAAGTTGTGTAAGCAAACTTTGAGAATAATTTTAGTTATATCACATTGAAATGAGTTATGATAAATGTACGTATTAATTAAACATAAATAGTTTGTAATGTCTATATTAAAATTAATTAAGCATCATATATATAATATATATTTTTTATTATAATATATATATATTATATATATTATTATATATAATATATATATATATCTATACTATATATATATATATATATATATAATTATACGTTATAGTGTGTAAGTGTGTGTGTGGTGTGTGTGTGTGGTAGTGTGTGTGCTAAATAATTAATAACAATAGGTCATAAATAATATAACACTAAGTATATATAATAAGTATATAAAATAAAATAATAAAATAAAAATAATAATAAAATAAAATAAAAAATAATAAAAATAAAATAAAAAAATAAAAATATTAATATATAAATAAATAATAAGTATTAAATACAAAATAAAAAACAATCGTTATTCAGTTGTTTAATTAATTATAGTAAAATGCCATATAGTAAAGCAGAAAATAAAAATTAGGATAAAACAGTAACAAAAGCAAAAGCATACTAAATCCTCCTTGTTGCGATGTAAGCAGCCCTTCTATTGATTTAATAGATTATACTGCCTTTAAAGGTATGTAAATTGTTAATAAAATTATATGAGTTTATAAAGCAGTAAAACATATGATTAAAGCAGTAAAGCAGTAAACAAATGCCTAACTAATCCCCTTGTTGCTAATCAACAGCTCTTATTGATTTACTGTCTTACTGCTTTAAGGTATGTAATGTTTAATAAATTTTATTAAAAATAAAATAAATGAGTTAGATTTTTCATACATACAAAATGGGTAAAAGCAGATAAGCAGTAAATGCAGTAGCAGTAAAAACAAAAGCATATTAATCCCCTTGTTGCTCATGTAACACCTCCAAAATAAAAATTTATGCTTGAGATGGTCTGTATATGGGAGAAATAGTATACTGATGAGTTTAAAGCAAGTAAAACATATGGAGTTAAAGCAGTAAAACGGTATAATAGTAAAAAAACACAAGCATATTAATAGTAACACCAATTATGTTGATATGTAACACCATTTAAAGAGTATGTGTTGGAGGAGGTTATTCTTAGAGAAGCATGTAATGATTTAATAATATTACAATAGTTAAGCATGTAAAACAATGAGGTTAAAGCATAGTAAGCAGTAATTACAAAAGCACACGTGAATCCCACTTGTATAGACTATGTCACACACCTCTTTGATTTATCTGGATTTTTATCTATCTTGTGAAGGTATCAATGTTAATAAATATATGATTAAAGCAGTAAAACAAAACCGACATGAGTTTTAAAGCAGTAAAACAGTAAAACAAAAAGCATACAATCCCCTTGTTGCTATGTAACACCTCTATTGACTTACTGATTTACTGATTTTTAGGTGATGTAATTGTTAATAAATATATGAGTTAAAGTCAGTCAGAACATAATGACGTATGAGAGACAGTATGCACAGTAAAAGACAAAATGCAGACACATATTATAACCTTAGCTGCTAGGGTAAACACCTACTTATTGATTTTATACTATGAGAATTTCTCTGACTTTAAGGTAATGTATAAAGATATATGTTTTTTAATAAAACTTTCGTACATTGTAGTATAGAATGAATGACTCAATAGTAATGTAGATTTGAAAGAGAAGATTGTTCTTTTTTTCTATGATATAGATGGTTAACAATTGATCACTAAAATTAGCAATAATACAACTAATGAAATCATGTGTATAATAAATAATCGGTCTGTAATGAGATTTATCAAGTTTTGGGAGGATCAAGTCGAAAAATGTTTTTTTTGAGAGTGTACTCATGTTGAAATAGTGATAGAGTAAAAAGAATGACGATATTTATATATATAAAATTAAATTGTTTAATTCTGCGCTTGGAGAGATTTTGCGCTCTTGCGGGAGCGCGTCAACGCGAGCGGGCCACGGGGAACGCCGAAATATTCGAGCGCATTTGCAGGAGCGCAAAACTGCAGGACGGGAACTCGCTAGGAAATATTGTGCCTGCTGGAGTGGCGCAGCGCTCGTTGCGGGAGACGGGGAGCGGCGGAGACACGGCCCTGCGGAGTACAGGGATCCATGGCACACTGTTTAGCACTAAGGGGAGGGATCATGCTGGCGGCCTGGTTGGGAGAGCGAGCTTATTATGATTCTAGGGGTAGACAAAAAATGAGAGTCATTCAAAAGATGAACCATCAAGCCTGGCGAGTATAAAGTTGAGGCATCAAAATGTAGGCCCATATTCCAAGTTATAGAGGACAATCAAAATAAAACTCGAGTGTTGGTGAAGTGTAGGGTAAAAGTGCACTCTGGGTGTGAGTGAGTGTATATTGGGCTAGTGTAAAGATGTCTATAAGGAGAGTGTTAAGTTTGCTTATAAAGTATGTCAATAGATGTAGTATGTTGGTTATGTGGATAAGTTAGTCTATGGTGAGTGTTAGAGGTGTCGTGTTTTCGTTGTGATGTATATTTTATATTATTAATAAGTAATATCAAATATTAATTATTATAAAGATGTATTGGTTTAGTACTAACATAGGATATTTATTGAGTATAGCCTAACTACTTATATTTTATATATAATAAGTAATATAAAGTAACCTAATACTAAAGGTATTACTTGAGATAAATATATTCTAATCTCATCCGAAAGATATTAAAGTATTAATAGTATCAAGATATTTACTGGCATTAAGTAGTATAATAATATAATTGATATATAAAAATATTTATCTATGAGCTTATTATGAGAGTACATATAGGTAAAAGTAATACTATTAATATAATGGTAGTGAAAGAGGTATATTATATTATAGTAAAAGTAGAATTATTAAAGAAATATATTATATATGATTATTATATATTCTATTATTATATTATAGAATATAAAGGTGATTATTATTATATCTTACATTTATTTTCGTATTATAATAATAAATTATATTATTATGTGTAATGGATATACGCAAATATATATATTTTATAATAATTAGTTAAATATTATATTTTACTATATAATAGATATATTAGTTGACTGGTATACGATGTTAGATAAAGCCTAACTCATAGTACGGTAAAAGAAAATCACTATGCGACTTGAAATATTAAAACAACCGTATGTTGCGAATCAACTCATACCTATAAGCTAGGGAGTAGGAACACTCGATTTTACGCAGAAGCTAGCTAAGCGCTAAGGTTAGGCCTAGCAAAAAGAGCTTAGAGAAAAGAAAGGTGCAATCAGTTTTTTGCACTATGTGGTCACTGAGCTTAGAAACACTCATTAGGCAAACTATAAAAATCACTTTGGCATACTCTCTCTATTGGCAACTAGAATGCACACTATGGCACGACCTACTAGAAAACCTGTCAACTTTCGCATAGATACTACATAGAACACAGACGCTAATAGTAACTATTCCTAGTAATAACTCCTTACACGGTGATTGGGAAGCCATCAAGGATGTACTGCAAAAGTCATCAAAACTGATACTGAAACGCCATCTAATACTACTGAGTCATCAGTAAGATGATCCGACAAAGATGACGTCTATCAAAAGATGAAATATTCAATAATGCTGGAACCTTCTAAAAGTATGGTCTCTATTCATATTATGTTTCGACCTAAGATGAACCATCAAGAAATCAAGGTGTCATAAAGAAATTGGTGAAGGTGTGTGTATAAAGTGTCATAGTGTTGATATATGTATGTGAGTGTGTGTGTGTGTGTAACAAGTGTGATGAGTTGTATAGATGTCTAAGGGTACAACATGTAAAGTGTCTACTGGGTGATAAGTGTATTAGTAGGTGTAATGGGGATGGCGAGTGTGATGTGATGATGTATCAAGTGTCATAGTGTATGTGTTATAAGTGGACATAGTGTGTATAAGAATGTCATATTGTGTGAGAAGTGTCTATCGGTAAATGGTCACGAGAAGTGTCTACTGAGATAAATAGATACAGTGTCTTTAGTGGGGTAGTGTAACCAGTGTGTATAAGTGTCATAGTGAATGTGTGTACTTAAGGGTATACGTGTAAGCGTGTCTCATCGCATGTGTGTATTGTGTGTGTATGTAGGTGTTAGGGGAGACAGTGTTTTGTGTGTGTATAAGTAGCCTAGCGATTGTGCGTGTGTGTATAAGTAGCTCACTAGCGGGTTTGTGCCGTGTAGTGGTATAAGTAGCCCCTGAGTGGGTGTGCGTGTTGATGTATAAGTAGGCCTTATGATAGTGAGTGTGTGTGGGTGTGTAAGGGATACAGTGTGACTACGCTGGATGGAAAATTAAGTTTTAGGACACAGATCCAAACAGTGATTAGGTTATTACCATATACTCACATTACGAACCTCATGTTAGCACAGTTACCTTACCAAAGGCTAAAGGTGGCATGTACGCATGCTGAGCTAAGATAATTCACCTGCTAATCTCCATCAATTGACTATTAAGAAATGGATCAAATTCTTAAAGAATAGTACAATTTATCCAGCCCATGATATCCATATTACTAAAACAGCCGAAATAATCAAGAGTCAAAATCACGAAATATCAAAAGGTCAACATCAAAAATAAAGGGGGACTAAGTCTCGCTATAAGGGGGTGGAGGGGCGCTACTCGTACATACGGTGCTTATCACGCTACCGTCTGGAGTCAACCATTCCGAATGGTTGGTAAATCTAAAGGGTCTCAAAATTGTTACCAGTATGATACACAAGGGTTGCCGGAAAAAATTTGAGGGTTCTCAAAAATATGCATCACCTGGAAGACACCAAAGGTTGCACCGAAAATAAAATAAGGGTTGCCCAAAAAATTAAGGGTTGGCCAAAAATTAGGTGTTGGGCCAAATTGACCATATGGAAAAACCAAAGGGTTGGTCTCGAAGAAAATTAGGGTGTACGACGTACAATCGGTTGGGCAGCAACGCGTTTTAGCGCAACCCTTCTTCGAAGGTTGCCAACACTAGGGTTCTCCCAGAGAGGAGAGAGGTTGTACCCCAAAAATTAAGGGTTGCCAAAAAATAGGGTTGCCAAAATTGCCCCCTGGAATACAAAAGGGTTGGCCGAAAAATTTGGGTCTCAAAAAGGTACAAGGCCAAAACAAGGTCAAGAGAGTTCAAAAAAGGTCAAATAAGTGGTGTCGCGGTCGCACACACAAAAGTGTATTCCCAAGGAGCAGGGTATGGGGTATCCGGATGTGGGTCTACTACTACTAACACGAAATAGATTGTTGAATCTTCGGAAAATATGCCTGTTTCGTTATGCAAACATCAGACCTAACATACAAATATTTGTGTTTAAAGCAAGAATACTATTCCCATTGTATAATCCTGATTCTAAACCCGAGAGACATAACTTCTATTTTTCAAATTTCTTAACCACCACCTCATAAGATAATGTTATTCAATAATTTACACAATCTATTATTATTATTTTATTATTATTATTATTAATTATTATTTTTTATTATTATTATGAGTATATATAATTATTTTATTTATTGATTTACTTATATACAATATATACTTTAATTATTATTATTAGTTATTACGATGGTTACTATTTATTTATTTATGTATTATTTAATTATTAACTCTCATTATTATTATTTTATTTATTATTATTATTATTTAGATATATCATTTATTTATAATCATCCATATAACAATGTGCCTCAAAAATTTCCTAGCCTCACAAGACTTTATAAATATGATGAATAGTGCCGTGAATTTTATGCAAAGGTTAATGGTAGAATTTACTGATATATACCACGTTATATATATAATATATATATATAGTATATAAAGTATATATATATATACAATAAATTACAATTAATATTAATTATATTAATATTAATATTATATTAATATAATTAATAATTATAATATATATATAATATATATATATATATTATATTAATATATATATAATATACTCTATTTTATATAATATTATACTTTTTTGAGTAATATTTATATATTGTGTAACTTACTATAGTAAAACTGATATAAGAAAATACCTCTTACAAAGTCTTAATTTTTTTCAGTTATATATTATTTTATGAGATTACAAAAACTTTAAAACCGAAAAATCGCAAGAATGCTCACCAAATCACATTATAAATGAGGTAATAAATTAGTGTGTATGTAGTTTATGTATTTATAAAAGTTTATGTATTTATCAGTCAGACTTGCCCTGAATTATTTAAGCCGTATATATAATATATATGATAATATTATATATATATTTTTTATATCGATATATATATTATATATATATAAAAATAAATATAATAGATATAAACAAATCAAGTACTCAAAAATGGCTAGCTGTATGTGTATAGTATTACTGAAATATTGTAGATGAATGTTTATATATCACAGGTTCATAATGAATATATAATAATAAATAATAGTTTTTATTAAAATATCATAATTATTACTCATTATATATCATATTACTATACCCAAATTATATACGAATAAACTTTCACTATCAATCAAATATATATTAGTTGATTATACCAGTATTAATATTTGTAAATATAAAATATAATTATTATGTATTATTATATTTTTATTTTCTTGAGTTTGATATTATATTATCTCCTACATAAACCCTATACATCATAGTGCACCATTCTAACATAGACTACTGATTTTTATTATATATTTTGTTTCGAATCCGATAATTAGCTAACAAGTTGAGCACACGCACGCTCAGAAGAACCGTGCACGGTATGAGAGAGCTAAAATTCTTTGTATAATTCACTTCGCGTCGTTTTAAACACAGTCGCGGCTATTTTCCTACACGCTTGAAGATCGTTAGCCACGATATACGCAGACACGAAGCAAATCGAACTCTTATTACATAATATTCGGAAGATGCGTCTCTGCACCTCTTCTGTAGGCTTTATTCTCTACCACGACAGAGGTGCTCTCAGGATTCATTGCCAGTAACACTCCTGTAAGCCACTCTCTCTACTCACTCAGCCTTACCTCCTCATATTTCTCTCTGATCGGTTTCTGTTGCTAATCTCACACCTGAGAAACGGTCTATCTCTTTGGCAGTATCTGCGTACTCGTTAAATCAACCCTGTGATTTTTACGGCTATATTCGTTTCACCTTTCTATCTTCTCACTAAGAATGTTGTCCATATACTTCTATTGTTTGACTAATTAGTATTAATTGGGTGCATTTGGGTCTCCTAGAAACCTATGGAGCCGTCAGTGTAAGGCGGATGGCCCCGCGGATTGATCATTCCTTCCGAGTTTTTAGAGTGTGGAGTGATGCCTTCACGGACATGAACTCTCACCTTGTTAAAATTTTATCTACTGTCCTCAATTACACATAGACCTACTTGCCTTCAAATACTGCTGGAACACGACTATACCCAATCCAAGGAGACACAACTTTCTACTAAGAAACTTTCTAATACTATCGTTCTATTTATTGTTTTCTCATGTGTTAAGTTTTCAGCATCTATGGACTCTTATGAAAACCCTTTCTCAATTCCACCTCTACCTCTTAGATCATAGCCCTGATCTTCACTCTACCCATTCCTTCGCCAGAATGGCCAGTTATGGCTTCGGCGCTCGAGATCTACTGGCAATATACATTCTTCCCTATTCTAACTTATTTTATGGTTTTCTCTGCCTCACGCGCATTAACGAGGGAGAAATAAGCTCTAGTGTTCTGAGCCTGATCATATTTCAAACTATATCTCTGATAGGTATAAGAGAATGCTAAGCGCGTTACTAATTTTGACTCATTAGCTCGCTTTGGGTTTTCACATCCTTTTCTCATTGGAGAGCTCTTACTTCTAATGTCGAATGCTTGCCTTCAAATCGAGAAATCAATACTGCGGCTGATGTCGATTGGCGGTGACGCTACTCTCTTTCTTTGTCAATGTGAGTGTGGTCTACTACAAGATTATTGTTTATCTCTCTACTCTTATTACCTAATTTCATATGATGGCTGCAGCTTGTCTCACAACGTGTATCTCTCCCACTCATTCTCATCTCTTATTCCGATGACTTCGCCCCTTAATTCTTCACTCGCATTTCAATCGCACTGCTTGCCTCGTATAACACTTCAGATTTGCTGCACTCGTTCTTAATCTCATTCCTGTATCTATTCCTCGTGACTCGAGTCTTCTCTGAATATGTAATCTTCTCTGTGGTGGGGATCGATACTCAACCATTAGGGAGAGATTCTATCTTCTTATATCTCCCAAACCTCTTCTAAACTACTCCCAATCTCCTGTCCTATAGACCTCCTAATTACGTATATCTTTTTGACTCGGTATCTCTTCGCCTCTTCTGTTTTGTTATCGAATATAATAAATCACTTGTAATTTAATCTAAAACAAAAAATTGTCTTGCGTATATACCTCCACTAACACTCAATTCGGTTTTGTCTATGGAGGCCTTCAGAATGTAAACTTCCGTAATTATTGCTTTAGACTCTGAGTGATACCGCTCTTATTTTCGCTCTCTTCTTCAGTTACTCTCCAGCTTAATGTCAGGCCCTCAACTCATCTGTTCTTGTAGTGTAGTAGCTAGTGAGCTACGGTTATCTCGCATATTCTGGTATATGTGGTCTATAATAATAGGTCCTATAAAGGCTTATACATCTAGGAGTTATTTTCCTTTGATTTAAAAAAGCTATGTTTCTCCGAGTCTAATCTTTGACCGCGATCTTTGCGGGTGCCGATGTTAATGAGATTTATCTCATATTCCTGTAGGTACTAGAGTAGCGACTCTATTGCTTCGAGGGAGCTTGGTTCTCTCCGATTCTGCGATACCTACACCTTTTACAGAACAGTTCATGCTAGTAGGTGCTGTGTATTTCTGACACAGAAGTTAATATGTGCAGATATTATCAAACCTCAGAATAGTCTCCGCCTGCCTCGGTGCTCCTCTTATCTACCACCGTCTGCTGTTTATGGATGAACTCTCCTATCCGATCGACATGGGAGTTTAATGCTGGATTTAGTCAACTTTACTCTTACGTGCGCCTATGTGACTCAGATCTCTAAAAGGCGAAATTTGCTCGTTAATAATTACCGTATAACAAATTATATTTTATACCGCATAACAATTATTATATATATATATATATATTTATATATAATTATCCTCACAGGTATTAACTATTAGTAAAAGATAATAAAAATTATCTAATTATATACTCATAGTATCTATACTTACTAAGGTAAGTTATAGACATAGTCATACAATCTACATAAAATAATATTTTGAATTTTAAAATTCCCAAATTTCTTAATTCATAAATCTTATTAACATAACAACTGACAATAATATAGAGTGTATGTATATGTACCTCATTTTTTGCTTTAGATACAGCTCGAGAGAGACGAGAGAAGAAGTCGTAGAGATGTAGATGAGAGACGAGAGAGGAGAGAGAGAAGAGGTAGAGTAGAGTAGAGGAGGAGAGAGATGGATGAGAGCGAGAAGTAGGAGAGCACGTAGCAATAGAAGAGAAAAGAGACAAGAAGAGACTTTGTTGAATGACTATACTGCCTCTGTGTGTTCTTGGGTGGATTGTGATGTAGTAAGTTGTAGTGTGTGATGTGTGTGAGCTCACTGAGGGAGTAGCGAGAGAGAAAGTAGGAGGAAGTAGAGGAGCCCATGATGAGAGGGAACGCAGGGTATCGCTTTGATGACGTCCACGTAGTTGTTTATCTCACATACTCTTATATTTTGGCTTCTCACACGGTCTCATCCCTATTCCTTCTCTCTTATTGACGTACTCGATAATTCTGATGGTGATTAATGTACGTACAGTACGAGTCTGTAGTGCTAGTTTTTGTCTTTTCTCTTTCACGCGCTAATAAGTTTTTTAGTATATTAAATATATATTATTGTTAGGAAATAATTTAACTTTATCATTACCGAAAGTTGACTATATATCTATTTAGTAAGATATATAAGTTTTTTTTATTATATAATATTATATATTAGGTTATTATGTATATCTCACAAGATTAATATATACTTCTATTTATATACTAATTCACGATATATATATATAATACATAAATATATGTACTTTATATGTCATGTAAATAATTACTAATAGCACTAATATAATAATAATAAGCTTTATGTTTGCTCCACCTTGCAGCTGCAATATGTATACTAATATTTATTTATATATACTGAGGACTAATTAGAAATCTTTATTCCAGAATTATTGTAGTACGTAGATTCATTGTTTATATAACTTATTCAATGAACATAGGAATAGTGAAACTCATAAAATAGTGGTATGAGTCTATAAAAAGGGATCGGAAATAATTTCTTCTTTTATGAAAGTTATTAGATGATCCAAAAGCTTTTATAAAAAATCAATAAAGCATTTATCAAAAGAGATATTAAGTATGTATTGCACATTATTTAAAATACATATATTTGGGTTGAATAACAACTATAACAAAACATTATATAAAATATGTAAATATATAAAAGTAAATATAGTTTTTATTTCTTTTCTGTTGGAATGGTAGAGAGTCGTATTCAATCGAGTAAAATATATAATATAAAAAAAAAATAAAAAATAACGTAATTCAAACATGCAAAAAAAAAAATAAGTAATTAAACTTACATGTCTCGAATCTCATAAATTTTCTCTAAAAAAATTGTAGAAAATATTGTATGAATTTATTAATAAGACATAAGTCATTATATTAATATATATATATAAGTCAAGTAATATATAAATAAAACATAAATAACATTTACTCACATATATCCAATCACCTTCAAGATTCTCAGCGAAGTAACATAAAGAGATAGAGATAATCTTTAGGTGCGAATCATTATCTATTTCAACACTATATTCGTGCGATTATTATTATATACTAATTATGATAATTTAGACATAAATTATAGTAATAATTTATTATTAGTTATTGAAATTGTTAATAGTAGTATAACTATCAACACAAGCATTTGGCAAAATTATTCCATAAATTATTATTTTTTTTTAAATTCTTAACTATGATATAAAATTGAATGAAAATAAAGCAAAACAAGAAACTGTTTTGAATAAGTTTAATTTATATTATTAGGGATTATTATTATAGTTATTCGTATTTACTCTCTATTATTCACGAGTTCCATAGGCCCTTATCATCCTATTCTCCACAATGATATGTGTGATACATATAGATGAGTACAAATGCCTATGCTAATACTCTGATTAAAGTATAGCAAAACAAGAAATCTTTTATAAGTTAATCATTGTTGAAACTAGGAGGGTATTAAAGTGTTTGAGATGTATTAATATCAAAAAGATTATAAGTTTGTGTATAAAAAAGAGCATATGGTAGGAAAATTTGATAATTTTTGGTGGATCAATTGATTGTTCATATTGAGGGCAGATAGAATGAGTAACTTAGTTCATCAAATGCAGTAAAATTTTATGAATATAAAAAATAGATTATTTTTATGTTAAACGACTTATTCTGACATTTTCTCAATGTCAAGGTACGGATAGTATAGATGTTAGAGTATCTATCATATATTGTAACTACTAGTTTCCCTGACTTTAAGATATTATTTATTAATTTATCTACACTCATATAATTATTTCCAGAAAGTGGTGATAACCCTGTAATACTAAGTAAAATATAAACTATTAATACTTAGCATATATATAAAGTGTTAGTAAATAGTAACATTTCATTAATTCAAGCGTTAAAGCACTATATATATATAGATATCCAATATATTAGTCACTAAAAAACGAAAAAGTATCTAAATTATATAAAGAGCATAAGATTAAATTATACTATAAATATGGTAAACTACCATTACTTAGAACAAATATATGCAATTCAGTTTTAAGGTCCATCCCACTTCTTTAAACATGCAGCTCAAATTTAGAAAATTTAACGCCGAAAATAAAATGAATATAAAAAAAATATATAATCCTCGGCTAAACCTAACACATGGATTTATTTTAACTCAAAAACCAATTGGTACAACATGCGACAAAGATAAGAAGTTTTACTGGAAATATTCTTTCATATAGGAATGGTTGACTAAAGTATTCAATTTTACTTAATTATATTAAAATAAATGATATAAAACTTATTAACATTTTAGGATATATACTGTACTTACAAGTTGTTATGAAGTATTAATATATTCAAAAATAGACCAAGTGACTTAAAATGTCTATTTTATTTTCTTATAAGAATAGAAAACATATGATTACCCATGTTTCTAGTTCTGGGGGCGAAAAATTTGAGTGATAAGTTTTTTCTCCACTCACATGTAGAAGGAGATAATTTCACACGGCAATGTACGGCGGTTTCGAGCTCGAGAGAGATATTTCACCAGGGGGGGTGTATGTGTTCTCTATAAGCCCTGTTGTGGAAGGCGGCGGGAGGAACCCTACCCGCGACGACCAAATACCAAAGAGCGGGGGTTTCCGGAGACTCCTATACAACCCGGAGCGCGCGGATATATGATGTTCCTATCTCCACCGTAGTCTCCCCGGAAGAGCGCTCGATGAGACCTCGGAATACCATGCCATCAGTTGCGTGTATTATACGCGCGCTCTTCGGGTAACTTTAATATACAAACTTCACCTAATCTAAAATTTTACCAGGGAGCAAAATGTTAATTGTATGCGTCTTTCTCCGCTGTTAGCTATTGTAAGTTTATTGCAGATACTCATTGTTATTTTATTTTTATTTTTTTAATTTTTTTTTTCGCATTTCGAGCGCTTCCCTGCATCTAAGAGGGATCTACTCTATCGCTACTCATACGCAGACTACCTTGGTGAGAAAACTTTTTTTTTGATCACGGGGTCTCCTCCGTCAGCCGAGTTGTTGAGGCGTTAAAATAACTATTTTTCATATATATATAATAATACTTCCAATAAATAACTACCTAACCACTACATATATAAATATGCAATATTTTATCATTATTGAATCGTATATTATTATATAACAATCAACTATATATCTAAATATTGGTAATATATAGATTATATTTTTATTTTAATAATATATGATATTAATAAAATAGAGAGAGCTATATATATTACCATTAAATATGCACGCTCATTTCGCAATTGTCTTAGAGCTCCGTCCTGTCGACGTTAAATGAGTCACAACTCGTCCTCTTTGAGCATATAGTATCTGCCCGTGAGTGAATGGTGTGAGCTCGGGTAACACAAAAATGTAAAAAATAGAAAATAAAAATGTATATTATAAGTAGTCAAATAATCATTATTCCTAATCCATACTATATAATATACGCCACTAATGGGCATTTCCTTATATCACGGAAACTAATTACTCTCACCCTAAAATACTCTATCACCAGAAGGAATTATTATAGTCATTCAAGAATTCACTATATATGACCTTCAATAAGTTAGGTATATATATAAATCATAGAGAGAGTTAATTATCTCTTATATTACTAAAAATATCTTTCCATTAATATATTATATATATATATATTATTATATATATTCTTATTATAAAAATACTTCTAAAGGTGAAGAACTTAATCAGAATATTATTAGAGAATATTTTATTATATAATATAAACACTTTTATATAACACTTATAATAATATATCCAATAAATACTATTTTAACTTTGGTACATTATAATATATATATAATAAATATATACCTACATTTAGATTGACCGACTGTATAAACTAATTATTAGTACCTAATAGAATTTACGTGACTAATAAATAACTAGATAACACAATTTATATCTATTGCACGATGGAAACTCATTAATATATTATATATTATGCATAATCATAATTATGAGATAATATTACAGTACTTATGTTTAGTGATATAATGAAGCTTCGTTACTACGATATTTATCTGAGGTATTAATATAATCAATATAGAAAATTATCATAAAATAACTTTAATATATTATATAAACATAATATATGAATATATATTTAACATATATAAAAAAAATTGATCAAACTTAAATTGTGGATGGAGTTTATATTTATACTAGTAATATTATATGGGAAGAATTATTAATAGATATATATTATATAAAGCTGATTTTATTGATAATTAAATAATATATTTCACATTATATATATTATACATATTATATATAAAAACGGGCCTACCGCGCCGTCATTTTTTTGTTTGCGTTTAAATTATATATACACTATAATATTTTATCGTTAAAATAGTAATAACTGGTGATTCCTGAGAATAACTATTTCCCGCATATCAACAACTGCTCCTTATTAGCATATTTATCAATCGATTTGATGATAAAATTTAGTCCGAGCCACACTAGGAGAGACGAGATTCTCGAATATATGTAGTGATAGAAGGCGATCAATGCCTGCACGAGGAGTGGCCATACGGAGACATTAGTTTGCGACAGTGCTCCTCACAGCGTCTTCCTATATGAGTCAATTATACGAATCCTTTATTATATAATTATTTGTGAACAAGCTTAGTGTTTAATCAATTTTCACCAATACTATTTTTTACATCTGTAAGCATATACTCAAGAGCTGTGTAGCTCTATATGAGAGCAGCATAAAAAATTACACAAAATGAGACCAATCGCCATATACGTTTGTCAATTGTCACACTACAACGCGCCGAGATTGCCTAGAGATCATTTAATATGGGCTTATTACTCTTGTGTACTGATTCACATGAAATATCCATTACAATTATTGCAATTAAGTCACAAATAGAAAACTGTAGATATAATGAATCATGTCACCCATTTTATTTCACTTTGCAAATTATGTATTAATAAACTTCAAAAAGCAGAAAAAACCCCTTTCAATAAAGATCCTCATTTATTTAAATTGTACGTATCTCTATTTGAGAGTGATTACTGAAGCTAATACCCATGCATGATGCATAATTTGCGTGGAAAAGCCCATGTATGTACTCACGTAGCTAAGATAGCAACAGAAGCAACAGGATATCAGACAAATTGCGGATTAATTAATCCACTGCTAAACATTGCATTTGCTATATACCTATATTGTACCTATTCTGATACGGAGCTAAAAAAATTTTTACTATAAAAAACTTTATGAGAAGGAAACAGTTAGCTTAATTTAAAAATTTGAAAAAAAAGTGAAATTATTGGTGTAATATTATTACTAATAAAGTAACAATTCTCACTACTTAATCAAAATAATAAATTATAAATTGGTTATAAAAATACAAAAGTCGCAAAAATAAAATAAAGAAAACAAAAAGAAGAAATATGAAACGATTATATTTTTAGTAACGAATTTTAAGTTGTATTAGTTTTGACCTATGTTACACAGGTAATATTTAGGCCCCTAAACCCTTCTGGAATTTACAAAACATGGTCTCAATCAAGAATACTTTCTTGTTAAATAATCACCAAATTTACGAAATTAAAAATGCTTGCCTACAAAGAAACTCATTGGTTAAAACAAAAAATATGAGAGCAAAATCTGCTCCAGAAATAGAAAGTGGGCGTATACAAAAATTTGTCCTGGAAATAACAGTATACAATCCTCCTACCCAATGTTTTAGCTACTATTTATACAAAGGAATCAAAAGATAGAACTAGTTACTCACCAAGATTTGATATAACCGTAAAAATAACCTCCTTCTACCGCCCTACATATGGAAGGTGAGCTCTTCCTCTTAATCCACCACTGAAACATCTCCAACCTTAAGGAAAGACTACGGTAACCGTTGAAGAAAAACAACAACAATAATTATTTTTCTATTAGAAAATGCATAAACTCTAATTTGTGGAATTAATTAAGGTTTCGAACAATAATCGTAAGATCAATAATTAAAAATTAAATATTAATTAAAATATATTTTATGACAAAGAGGAATAAAATATAAAAAAATAGAGAAATAAATAATAACTTTAGACAAAGATTACATGATTTTGCAAAGTAATTTAATAATATTTAATAAATATTATAATATCTAATGAAGCTAATTGCAATTTAGGGTACAATAATCAACATCAATTTTAATAGAAGTGATAGCTCAAGCCAGAATCAGAGTCAAATATAATAGAATAATCTCGTCTGAGATACCAAATTATATTGAGGAGAGGAAGAAAAATAATATAATTATAAATATATAATTTAATATATTACATACATAATTCAAGGTTGATCTGAAATTAAATAGATAACAAAAAGTAAATTTAAAACAATAATAGATTAAATATAAAGAAAAGATATCTTACTGACAAAAGACAAAGGTTTTCTTCTCTACTAATTCAATTTACAGTAGAAATATATTACTGTATACTAGTAACGAATGTATTTCCACATGTGTTTGGTATAATGAAATTTGAAGAACCAATGGTATGTATATTTTATAAATGTAAGGAATATGTAGTAATGGTTTAACAAAATGTACTCAAATTAATACCTTTTGTAATAACAAACACAAACCACACTCAGGGTTTCTCTATTATATTCATGCCAATTATAAGTTTTATTATGTTAAATAAACGTTAGAAGCGAAACGGTCACGCACATATATTCTAAAAATGACTCAAAAGTTTCTTGAGTAATGAAAACGATTAAATTTTTATAATCCACTTTTTAAAAACTGACATGTTTTGAAAAGTCTTGACCGTATTAGACTCAAGGATGAATGAATTTGTGATAAGGCAAAAACTATTGTCCTTTCGAGCCAAACGTAGAATTTATTGAATTGTATATTTTAAATGTTATCAAATTAATAAATCAGAGTATTAATAAGGTTTAATTTACAACAAATGTGTCAAAGTCGAAGCATGACTCCACCAGAGACAAAAGCCTTGTCAGATTATATATAAACAACGATTAAGTACGAGCGCCGCGCAAGAAGAAACGGTATATCGCAGTCCTAAAATTTAGGAAACCTTGTATTTTGAGATGCATGATTATTATGTATAAATAATATTTACCACCTTTATTTTCCAAATTTCCTCTACATAGACTCTTGTAGCCTATCCTATATTATTAAATAAAATTATAGCAATTGTGAAAGAATACCAAAAAAAAGTTAGGGCCTTAATAGCAATAATAATACTTCAAATTTAAAAATAAAAATATATAAAATTAAGGTAGGTTACGAAAAAAAAATCGGCCTAAACTAGAATCAGCAAAATATTCAAACCGCCTCTCACGACAGAAAAACGGAGTTAAGTCTCTGTCACCGTATTACACAGTCTATCAGCTGACTCAAAGAGAAAACTTATGCTCCTCTCGAGAAAAATAAAAAAAAAAAAAAGAAAAAACCAAATTAAAAAAAAAAAGCACACTATAAAATCTATAAACGCAAAACCACAATGAGAAAAAAAGAAAAAAACAAGAGCACAAATTAAGTAAAAAAATCGATATAGGATGGCGAGTTAGGATAAAAAAGGTTTAAAGGTAAGCAGTGCATAACACATTTTTCTGGATATATAGAGAACGTCCACTTGTATAAAACTATGCACAGTTCATTCTTAATGTCTGCTAAGAGTAAGATTTACAAAGAAAATTGTACGTTTTATTGAGAATTTTGTTTTGAGAGAGAGAGGAGAGAGAAAATGCATGACAACTCCAAGAGAGTTAATTATATAAGGTTGGACCGGACTATATGGATGTTGGCGTCTGTTATAGCACACGTGAACGTGGAAATTGAAAAAAATTTTTAATGAGTCACTTTCACATTTAAGTACCGCTAGGATAGAAAAGAATGTCTTCTCTCTCCTTTGTATTAATATGTTGTAACGATCCGGTTCTGTCTGTCCTATCTATTGCTTAGTATTGTAATAATTATAAATAAGTTATAAGGGTTATTTGGTGTCGATTTCAAGGCACTAAAATCAAAGAGACTCACAGGGCTTCTGCTCTGATTGTCTGGCAATCGTTTTGATAGGCCACTATATCAAAAATCAACCGATACCACCATTTGATCTGAGAAATTCCATTTCCCATATCAACAACAATTCTAAAACAATTTAAAATTGTTTATATATGCTCCCCAAGCCATAGGGAGGCGAGATTTTGGAAAGTAAGGTGTTACACCAGAGGCGATCAAAACGCCTGGGGTGAATGCCATACGAGACCTTGTGGGCGGGACTGCTCTGGCGCCCTTGCAAGCTCTCCCGAGTGTAGTATTCGCAATTTAATCGAATCCCTCACATTTATATTATAATAAAATTATTATATGTTAGAAAGCTAGTGTTATATAATATAAACTATTATATCTTTAATAAATTTCATAGCCTATAGCAAACAAATGCATGTGAATTGTCAAATAATATAGTATGGCACAGCATTAAAAAATTAACAAATGCTCCATGCTAATCCGTTGTCAAATTTTTTTAAAAATCACTATACAACCGCCGATGTAGCTGAGATTCATTAATATGAGGCCTTAATTACTGTGTTATCAAATGTAAATAATCCATTTTAGGTGTTTGTATTTATTAATTGAAATATTAGATTATCACCATCTATGTCACTATAAATAAATAAAGTGAAAAATAATGTATAGATTTATAAATTAATAACTGAAACAGGTGAAAAAAAAAGGTAATTTGAATAAATTAACCTGTATTTATTTTATATTAATTATTTAATATGGTCTTGAGTAAATAACCTCAGATTCATAATATATAAATATAGTATATATATATAATATTATATATATACATAAATATATTAAGTATTATTATATATATATATATATATTATATATATATATAATATATATTAATATATATTAATTATAATAAAAAATTATATATATATATTATTAAGAAATATATATATAATTAAAGAAAATAATTTTAAAATTAAATAAATAATATGTAAATATATCTCTAACTGTAATAAACGAAGCGTGTGTCATAGGTACTAAATTTCATATTCTCCATATATCAAAGACGTTTATATATATATATTACAGGAAATGCTAATCCCTAATGACATACGTAATTCATAAGATACTATATCACGATTATAAATATAATTATTACTTAGAGTATACACTTGGGTGGCCAACCTTATAAATATATAATATATATTAATTATAATTATAATATATATATATATTAATATATATATAATATATATTAATATTATATAATATATATATATATTATATATATATATAAATATATATTATATATATATATATTAATATTAATATATATATATATATTATTAATATTATATTAAAATAATATATATTTTTAATTTAATAATTAAGTCCCAGACTCCAGAATAAAGCTCACATTGCATTGTAATCTAAAAAAACTATAAATAATACAGTAAAGGAAAATAATAAATTATAACATTTTTTGAATTTCAGCGACCAATTTTCATAGAGGTGAAACTTTTAAAAAAATTGATAATTTTATTCTATTAATTATATTTATTAATATAAAACACCTCCGTTGGTAGTATAAAAGGTGGGGAATAATATAATCTATTAATATATTATATAATATATATATATATATATATATATATATATATTATATATATAATATATACTATATAGTATATATAGTAAATATATATATTTATATAAATCAATTTTCATTACCCATCTTCTCTCTCCAAGACTGGGGTAAGGTGTGCGTGCAATGCACTGGAAACAGAAAAGTAAGTAGAAAAACATGGACACAAGTCGAAATGAAAGCTCAGCCTTAACCGCCCCCTTTATACCTTTTAGTGAGATACTCGTCGCAGTAAAAGAAAATCACCCTAGACTTACGGAACGGACCTCACTATGCATCTCGCCATGTAGGGTTTATCCTCAACCCAGGGGGCCACAACCATACCCTCTCACCACAAAACCCCGCCATTCCCCTATTATGCACCTTTCCTTCTCGCCTCTGCAAAACTAGCATTTCTCTCCTTTAGGAATCCCTTTGCTGACTCAATCCCCTTTTTCCTTTTTTCTTCGGTCCCCCAGGCGGTCGATTCCCAGCATACTCAAACTAATACATCCATTAACCAACAAACTATCATCCTCCTTTCCAACTGGCCAAACATCCTCAACGTAATTCCATTGATTCTCTCATCTTACCCCTTTCCTTCCCACCACACACTCTTCTAATATACGTTCATTTCCATTTTATCAATTCTTCTCACACCTAACACGCCCCTAAGATTGTCCATCGTGAATACTTTGCAATTTAGATCTATACCTCTTATTCCAGCCTTTAGATTCACTAATATACATTAACACAAGGTAACAGACAACGCCCTCATTTATATATATATATTATATATATATATATATATATTATTATATTATATATATATATCATTTTGCTGCATTTTTATATCAATCTTTGCATTTATATATACGGTATATATATATATATATATATACGGTATATATATATATATTATATATATATATATATATATATATATATATATATAATATATATATATATATATAGTATATATATATATATATATATATAATATGAACGCCTCGTGGCGCCAGGGGTTGAGTCATCCGCCTCTCATACGAGGGGACGCTGGTTCAAATCCTCCCCGTAGCAGTTGGTTTTATCTACCTGGGGGCAAGAATTAAAACTTGAATGCGAACCCGTTGGTGGCCCTGGTTTGGGATAGCCGGCCCTTAAAGTTCGATTTCCTGTGGTCCCCCCCGTGTTACCCCCTGCATAGGGGATAAGCACGTTAAAAGGTAGTTGTTTTCTTTTTTTTTTTTTTTTTTTAATACAGCCACCTATATACACATCTCTCCTACAATCTCTCCTATCTATATATATATATATTATATATATATATATTATATATATTAAACGTATATTATATATAATATAATATAATATATATATATATATATATTTAATATTATATATATATATATATATATATACGTATATATATTATATATATATATATATATATATATATATATATATATAATATATATATATATATATACTATTATAATATATAATTTGCAGAGGTCGGTCGGAGTCGGAAGTGTCGGTACTTTTCAAAAGGGTGGAGTCGGAGTCGGTAAATTTTTCAAAAGGGTGGAGTTTGGAGTCCGGTAAATTCCAAGAGGTTCGGAGTTCGGTAATTTCGAAAGAGGGGTGGGTCCCCGGAGTCCCGGAAAAATTTTTGAACCGACTCCACAACCCTGGCCTACAGAATAGAATGATGTTTTATCATTGTTAAGCAAGGATAGAACAGTTCCACTAACCCTGTCTCTCTTAATTATAAAGACAAATAGACTTAATAATAAAATATTAATATATATATATAATATATATATATATATTATATATATATATATATATATATATATATATATATATATAATATATATTATATAATATATATATATATATATATATATTATATATTAATATATATATATACCTGTGTTATTGTATGGTAGTGGGACTATGGTCTGGAATAAGAAGTATAAGATCTAAAGTTCAATTGTGTTCAGATGGACCAATCTTAGGGGTGGTCATTGGGTGTGAAGAAGAATTGATAAAGAGAAGAATGAACGTACTGGTAGTGGTGGTGGTGTGAAGAAAGGGGTAAATGAGAGAATAAATGAAAGTATGTTTGAGATGGTTTTGGTCATGCTGGAAAGGATGAAATGAAGTAGGTTGGTTAAGGGATTGTATAGTGGTGAGGTTTGGGAACCGACGCGGCTGGGAGACCGAAGAGAAAGTGGATTGAGTCGGTGAACGATGTCTGAAGGAGAAAAATGTGAGTTTGGCAGAGGCGGGCAGTTGCCCAGTGCAACCCTAGAATAAAGGTGCATGATAGGAGAGAATGGCGGGGTTTTGTATGGGGGCATGGTTGTGGCCCACCTGGGCCAGGGGATGAACCCTTACATTGACGATTTACCATAGTGAGGGTCCGTCGCGGTCCCATGATGCTCTAGGGTGGATTTTCTGTCTGTGACGAGCTCTCACTAATTAATGGTACAGAGGGGGCGGTAAGGCTGGGCTTTCTTTTCGACGTTTGTCATGTTCTCCTACTGCTTTTCTTTTCCGATGCTTGTACAGCACCTTACCCCCAATCTTGGGGCAAAGAGGAAGGTGAAGAAAGAAAGAAAGAATATATATATATATATATATATATATATATATATATATATATATATATATATACTGATGGGCAGGCTATTTATATGCACCATGCTATTCTGAGGGAGGAAGACAAACATTGCAATGGGGAAAAATGAAAAATAGAGCAAACAATTCAATATAGTATGTTGCATACATTACATCTTTAGCCCTCCCATCCGAGCAATTTACTCAGTAATTTTGCTGTTTACATGCTGTAATGATCGGTTGCGGAATTCCTTCTTCATCTCTTGGAGATTCCTTGAGGTCTTCCGACGATCCAACTTCAGTAGAGCAACTCAGGTAGTCTGCAATCACATTTTCTCTCCCACTAATGTGATTCAATATAAATCAGAAGCGTTGAAGGTAAAACGACCATCTCATGATGCGAGGATTTTCATCTCTCTTTTTATTCACAGCAGTCAATGGTCGTTGGTCCGACTGAAGAATGAATTCCTTCCCATATAAGTATGGTTCATGCTTTTTGACGCCCATGACAATGGCCAATGCTTTTTCTAAAGTGCTATATCTTCTTTGCGTTGGCGAGAGCTTTTTGCTTCCATAAGAAATAGGGTGGAGGATGCCGTCTTCTTCCTGTAGGAGGACATACCTTATTGACGTGTTAGAGGCATTGATTTGTAGTGTGAATGCTTTATCCAATTGTGGCATCTTTAAAATTGGTTTAGAACTAAGTGCTTCCTTCAGCTTCTCAAATGCCTCCTGATGCTTTCTCTCCCAATGTACTTTGGTGGGTTCACCTTTTTTGGTTAAATCAGTCAGAGGAGCGGCGATTTTATATCCCTCTTCTTTCAATTTCGTAAGTATGATCCTGACCATATTCAATAAACTGCGCCGGGTCTGAGAATGTAATATAGAACTATCAACATAATAATCGGCATCGTTGATACCATCGAGAATTCTTTTCATTGCCCTCTCAAGAGTAACACTTTCCGCAGCAAGACCAAAACATCTTTTCTTCATGCAATACTCTTCTGTTTTCCATCCTTTGTAATCACCAAAATTTCCATTTTTATTAAGGGCTTGCCCTATTCTTCCATCAATTTCAGACTTGCAAATTTGTAACCAAACTCTTTTATCTTTTCTTTCATTCTCCGTCTTCTTTTATGGTACTTTTCATACCTTGATTGTTTCTTTGTCTTCAACATTTCATTCTACCATGTATGGCACTGTACTGTATTTTGGCCTTAATAAATGCAGGAGCGACACCTATGATTTCCTCTTTCTTTTTACTCTTAACTTTTTGAACATCTTCTCATACCGTACTACTACAACAGCTATTATCTCCCATCATTTTACATCCAAGAACTTTATATCCTTTTTCACAAGTAACTATTTTCTCCAGATTTATTTTATCACCCTTTTCTACACTCTCTTTCTCACCCTCTTGGCTGAATTGTTCTATCATATACAAATTTCTTCGGTGCATCTCCTCTTTTAGACTTGAAAACATCCATTGACTCTTATTTTCTCTCAATCCATCTTCCGAACTATAAAACTTCTTCCATCTAACGAAATGCTCTCTCATAAAATTCCTTTACTTTCTATATTTTGTGTACCACTGAGTACATTGTCCTCTTCCTCAGTACAACCGACAATATCATTTTCAACTCTATTTTCTCTTTCATTGTTTTCCTCCACTTTATCTCTACAGTTTTTGACAGAAACTGTATTATTTTTAGTAGTGGTTTCTTCAACACCACTCATCTTCGTTTCCAAAAATTTGTTCTCTTTCTTCCTATTTTAGTTTTCTTCTTTCTCTGTGCACTTTTTTTCTTACGGTGCTTCATCATATATAATCTCCTTCTTATATACTTCCTCGTGTTCAGAACATTAAAAACTTCTTTGAGGTCCTTTTCCATGTGACCTACTTTCCTCATAGTAACAAAATTTCTGAGCTAATTCTTCTGCAGGAAAATCTTTTATTTTCTTGAGTAACATTCTTTTAACAGTTAAAAACTTCCTCTCCGAAAGACTTCCAATATTCTTATCGTTCTGTAGTTTTCTGACTATGTTATTCCTCACTATGATAACCACAACAGGTTTCCAGAGTCGTCGCAGGATATAACTTCTGTCCTGCTCTTCTTCAAAGATTATTCTATTACTCTCTAGCTCTTCAGTTGGTTTTTTATTTGACTCTGTAGTCTCTGTTAGTACAACAATGTTCTGAACTTCTTCATCTGTTTTGGTACTTTCTAATGGAGCAGCAAAATTCTGAGCCTCCTCTTGAACTATGTGTGGCATAATTAAATCTTTATTTACAACTTTCTTCATCAAAAGATTTTTCATAGGGTAAACTGGTATCCGCTTCAATTGTTTGGGGCACAGCAGATACATGGGTATCTATATTTCTACTAACAACTGGCACATCTGATACGTAGGTATCTTTACTACAACTATTTATCGGCACATCGGATACATAAGTATCTTTTATCTCTAGAGCAACAAAATCTTCGGCACTATATTCTCTATTCGGATTCGGTTCAACGCACACATGTGCTTCCACAGGGTAATCTGTATGCTCCTCAATTGATGGTATGTTTTCCTCACGCAATGGTAACCAATTTGATAACATTTCATTCTCCACGCTCGCCTCTCTATTAATTTGATCTGCAGGGCCGGCGTTTCGCCTATCCAACGATTCATCTTCAGAATCCTTATCGACCTTCTCAACGATGGGGAACAACAGCTCCTTCTGGGCTGTCACGTCCTGCTTACTTCGAGGACCCAGACACATAGTCTCTTCCCATACGTTGTTAGGTTGGAATGGGGTAATGCCCCTTCAATATTGCCCAAAATGAGATTATACACCACATCCGGCATGACTGCCGCTGTCGCTTTCCCAACGAAGTATAGAGTGTCCAATACAACGTTTGCGAGCGGGACTCTCGTCACTGAGTTATCCATCAATCTCATTGATGCATACTTGCCGGTATAATTTTCCTTCGGCACAAATTTCTCTCGCAACACTAGTGCGTTACATCCTGTGTCTCTAAGCAAACGATCGCGAAATCCATTGGCTAAGCCGTAAGTAATGGGTAGGTGGTGCGAGTAACCTTTGGCGTCACCCACCATACAAAAATCTGAGGGAATGGATGGCTCTTCACTTGACTTTGTCAAGACTTGTCCATCAACAGAAAGATCCGCGGACGCCACTGTACTCTTCCCATCATCTCTCTGCCGATTGTTGTTAGAGCTTAGATATCTACTATATATGCTGAAATAGGGCGGTGCCCGACAATCTCGTGCCATGTGACCCCTCTTCGAGCACTTGTAACAGGTCACAATGCTTCTCGGCTCACTGCTGCTTCGGCGATTATCGCGCCTGTCATTGCCTCCTGCAATGTTTCTGGCTCCGTTGTTCCGTGGTCCTAGAGTCTGTTGATTTGTGGCTTTATTACAATTATTATCTCTGTTTCTGTGGTAATTACTCGTCTGTCTGTCTCGATAGCTTTGATTACTATTATTATTGTGACTGTGACTTTGACGCTATACTAAATTCATTTTGTGCGCCTGTAAATAATTTTCAGAACTTTTTATTATTTCCTGCATGTCTTTTCTGTTTTCTCCTTAAAAAAGGTTGCTAAGTCATTTTGGATCGTGTTCAAATATTTATCTATTGTAAAGAAATTTATCAAGTGGTCTGCGGTCATCTTTACATCTGCAGCGACAATCCACTTCTTTAATGCATCGAAGATTTTCCTCAAATAAACTTTCGAGTTGTCGTCATCTGTGGGCGCAATACCCGCTTTCAGTAAGATCATACCTTATTAAAAGAGCCTTCTTTAAATCTTCGTAGTTTGATTCATCTACTGAGAAATCATTATACACCTTGACGACCTTGCCTGTCAAGAACGACCCAAGCACATGCGAATACTTTCCTTTGGGGACATCGTTAGCGATAGACTGTTTTTCAAACAGAGTTAGATATTCTTCAATATTGTTTAGTTTCTCATCAAAACTAGGTAACTTAAGCTTTGTGAATTTATTAGCACGGGTGGAATTTTTTTGGAAGTGAGATCTTTGTGTAGTACTAGTTGCAGCCTCATGCTGACGTTGCTTATCTTCCGCTTCTAACTTTATTTTCAACATTCTTTCTTCTGATTCTCATGCATGCTTGTCAGCTTCCATTCTTCCTTTGCGTTCTTCTGCTTCAGCTTCTAACCTTGCTTTGTGTTCTTCTGCTTCAGATTCCTGTTTTGCTTTGAGTTTCTTTTCCTCTAAATCAGCTGCAATCTTCTGTAACTCAATCTCTTTAGCAATCTTCTTTTCTTCAATCTCTTTCTCTTTAATAGCTTCTCTCTCCTCCCGAAGAAAGCTCTCAGCTTCGGCTCCTGTTATCCCGAGAGCTTTACACATTTCAATAAGATCACCACCGTTAGCCATGTTTAAATAAAATATATATATATATATATATATATATATATATATATATATATATATATATATATATATATATATATATATATATATATATATATATATATATATATATATATAAATATATATATATATATATATATATATATATATAGAGAGAGAGAGAGTATATAAATATATATATATATATATATATATATATATATATATATATATATATATATATATATATATATATGTCAACAGTCACTTTTCTTTCTTTCAAAAGTCACAAAATTCTGAATCACTTTTTCCAAGTTTGACTCCAGCTATCGATGCGAAAATTTCGACCTTACAATAAATTCTCTCTCTCTCTCTCTCTCTCTCTCTCTCTCTCTCTCTCTCTCTCTCTCTCTCTCCTCTCTCTCTTCTCTCTCTCTCTCTCTCTCTCTCTCTCTCTCTCTCTCTCTCTCTCTCTCTCTCTCTCTCTCTCTCTCTCTCTCTCTCTCTCTCTCTCTCTCTCTCTCTCTCTCTCTCTCTCTCTCTGTCACTTTCTCTCTCTCACTCTCTTCTCTCTCTCTCTCTCTCTCTCTCTCTCTCTCTCTCTCTCTCTCTCTCTCTCTCTCTCTCTCTCTCTCTCTCTCTCTCTCTCTCTCTCTCTCTCTCTCTCTCTCTCTCTCTCTCTCTCTCTCTCTCTCTCTCTCTCTCTCTCTCTCTCTCTCTCTCTCTCTCTCTCTCTCTCTCTCTCTCTCCTCTCTCTCTCTCTCTCTCTCTCTTCTCTCTCTCTCTCTCTCTCTCTCTCTCTCTCTCTCTCTCTCTCTCTTCTCTCTCTCTCTCTCTCTCTCTCTCTCTCTCTCTCTCTCTCTCTCTCTCTCTTCTTCTCTCTTCTCATATATATATATATATATCTATATATATATATATATATATATATATATATATATATATATATATATATATATATATATATATATATATATATATATATATATATATAAATATCAAAATATAAAATGCTGAAAACCCATCAAAATCGTCCCGGAACTTCGTTTTATGGAACCTTTTCATTAAAAGAAAAGAAAATTTTCCAAAATTTCCATACGAAGTTTCTACATTTTAAAATGTCCCTATATATATATATATATATATATATATATATATATATATATATATATATATATATATATATATATATATATATATATATATATATATATATATATATATATATATATATATAAAAGGACTTAAGTTAAAATATTTAAAAATATATCCTGTATAACTTAACACTAGATAATAGAAACAAACCTTTTTTTAGCTATATGCTAATGAAATGATAAAAACACAGTTTGAAAGCAACCTGTTACCTCGGAAAAATACAATAAACGCTTTATAATTACACTAATCACCTTAAAAACAGACAATACAATAAACTTGAATAAGTAACTGACTTATTAAATATTCAATGTGCAAAAGGCACAACAAAATAACAAAGCAATAGGTACGGAAACAATGGTAATAAACACTATCTTGTACCAAATACTGATCTCAAAGACACAGGACCCCACATAAATGTTGTCATATAACACTCCAAACTTACTTGTTAAATCTCAGCAAATATTCCTCAGCCAGACCCCCAGGATAGTGATATCCAACAAAGACGATTCAGTTTCTGGATAATGGCGGTGACTTGTTAACCACGTTGAAAAGATTCTACCGTATGTAACACTTTATGAATGCCTCAACCTCTCTCTATGAGAAATTACCAACAACAACTAATGGTCAACTAAGAGAGCACCAAAATAAAACTCCGAGTTCGTTTTATATTAGATTAGTCCAAGATAGTATTGTTTAATTACCATTTATTACCTGCTTGATGTCTGACACTTAGAGATGAAATATTGAACCAAAATATTACTACTAAATTAAAATAGAAAAATATTGCAAACAGTGTATAAGTAATACGCCTGGATATATTAAAAATATTTTAATAAAATAGAAAAATTAAAAATAAAATAAAATATATGCTTCATGTATCAAATACCAATAAAGAAAATAGATTAACCTTATATGTAAGAGAAGGGCCAATATATATATATATATATATATATATATATATATATATATATATATATATATATATATATATATATATATATATATATATATATATATATATATATATATATATATATATATATATTGAGTAAATAAATAATATTAAATAAAAATTTAAATATTAAAATATTAAAATTTGTAATATATAGACGTCTCGTTTTGTCTTAAACTAAATAAAAATATTTCATTACCAATCCAAAATTATGAAATTCAGAAAATGAATGTTTATTTGTGCGTGTGTACAAAACAGCTGATTGCCAATAGCGTGTTTTCTATTCAAAAATACAATGTTGAGGACTTTGCATAGAGATAGAAATACAGCAAATCCCAGGTAATATCTTTCTTTAATAGTTTATAGAAAAAAGAAATTTTCATCTGTAAAAATATATTAACATTTAAAATGTTAAATATATTGCAACTGTAATAAAATATTGGAAATAATATTTGTCCTATTATTTAGGTATTATGATATGATAATAAAATTCATATTTTATCTAGATATACTTAGAAAATATGAAGAGAATAAGACTTTATTATTATTAAAATATTGTTTTATGTAACTTAAATAAATATAACCCATGGTATATTTTACAGGAAGCATTGATGACTTATATTGTTACATTTACACTCAAAGAAGATTAAATACTTATAGACTTTAAATTATTAATTATAACCAATAAGATGATTACAATAAAAATATTGATTCATACTGTTTTCAATACTACTAACAAAACATTTAATCTTAACAGTTACATAATACAATAGTTTATATCATCTCTTTGTCTCAATCAACACATTTAATAATCCAATGATACTAACTGAAGGAAGAGGTAATACATTTATACTGAATTCAGGTAAAATCATATACCTTCAATTAGAACAAAAGGCGGAGTTTGTGGCAGCAGACATTCACAAGGAAAAAAAACAAAAAAAATAATTTTCCAGAAAATTGACGAAAAGTAAGCTTGCATTGAGAAATTGCGCTAACACACCATAACATTTTAAAATAAATATATATACAAGATTTCATTCTTAAGTGCTTATATATATATATATATATATATATATATATATATATATATATATATATATATATATATATATATATATATATATATATATATATATATATATATATATATATATATATATATATATATATATATATATATATATATATATATATATATATATATATATATATATATATATATATATATATATATATATCCCTTTACAACTTTTATACATAGTAAAATAATGATAATAATAATGATAATTATAATAATAATAATAATAAAAAGCTACAATGATTGGAATGATGTTTTATCATTGTTAAGCAAGGATAGAACAATTCCACACCCTTGTCTCTTTTATTATAAGAAAATACTTAATATATTTATATATATATATATATATATATATATATATATATATATATATATATATATATATATATATATATATATATATATATATATATATATATATATTTATATATATATATATATATATATATATATATATATATATATATATATATATATATATATATATATATATATATATATATATATATATATATATATATATATATATATATATATATATACTGTACCGATGGGCAGGCTATTTATATGCACCATGCTATTCTGAGGGAGGAAGACAATCATTGCAATGGGGAAAAATGACTAATGGAGCAAATGATTCAATATGGCATGTTGCATACATTACAATATATATTAGAATGTACCGATAGTATCGGTATCGGTAGTATCGCCATTTTAGTGATGGTATCGGTATTGGTTAATATGGCCGATACTTTTACTTTTTGAATGAAGAATTATGAGAAACTTTCAGATTCAATAACACTATGTAACACAAAAAATGTTTTTTTTTATTTTTTTATTGAATCATATTTTTTTTGATGCTGAACACAGAAATGACCTTCATTTTACTTCTATCATCGATACTTTGAGAGTTATTGCAATATCTATATTTTGGCATTTTTAAGGTTTGTTAATGAGCTTACACTGTAGGTACTTATTACAATTTTTTATTTGATGGTTTAAATTTACGAACAGTAACTTAAAAAAGGATTTTTATTTGATAAGATGCATACTAATATCCAAAATATAAGTCAATGCTTTAATATGCCAAAAACATGCTTACTTTGCATTTAAAA
Source organism: Trachelipus rathkii (assembly GCA_015478945.1). NCBI lineage: Eukaryota > Metazoa > Arthropoda > Malacostraca > Isopoda > Trachelipodidae > Trachelipus > Trachelipus rathkii. Next base: position 41,581 of record JABUQX010110995.1, read on the forward strand.
GTGCTTTGTTCATCATGTTTTTCTCTTGTGAATCGATTTGGTGATTTGGCTACTCTTATCAAAACCCACATATAATCACCCAACATGGCACTATCTCAACGTCCCTGGTATCGCCTTTCCATTGTCTGAATATCCTGGTGAAATCTTTCACCATGTTCTTCACTACATCCCCTAAATTCTCTCGAAAAAAGTCCAAATGCGAGTGTAAATAACGCACCTTTAATGACATACGGCACCCCATTTTTTCATAACAATCAATGAGCATTTTTATCAGTTGTTTTGTAATTTGGATCTTTACAATTGCCTAAAAATCTCTGAACCACATCATGGAATGTACACCAGGTATCATCATTTTCAAGTATGCTCATCTTTTCCTTCAATTTCAAGGATTTAAGCATATTTAAACATGTTTCAATGAGCTCATCATCTTCTAGAAAAGAAAAGAGAAAAACCTGCTATATATATATATATGTATATATATATATATATATATATATATATATATATATATATATATATATATATATATATATATATATATATATATATATATATATATATATATATATATATATATATATATATATATATATATATATATATATATATATATATGGACATTTATAAGTTGTTGACTCCGTTAATATTAGGTTAGGTTAATTTAGGTTAAGTTCGGTTAGGTTAGGTTAGGTTCGGTTAAGTTAGTTTACCCAAAAATTTAATGTATTTACCCTAAAATTATTAAAATAACGATACATTAATTATTGATTTTCACTCCTGGAGTCAACTGCTTATAAATAGCCTATATATATATATATATATATATATATATATATATATATATATATATATATATATATATATATATATATATATATATATATATATATATATATATATATATATATATATATATATATATATATATATATATATATATATATATATTTATATATATATATATATATATATATATATATATATATATATATATATATATATATATATATATATATATATATATATATATATATATGTTCTTTCATTTATTTGTACACCTATGCGTTTCTTCTTTTATATGTCATGGACTTGTCATAAAACAATTTTACTTACAGAAAGGGTAGTGAAGGTATAGGGTAGTTTTCATTATGAGGAACTGGGGTTCTGGATGAGGGAATATCTGGGTATGGAAGAGATTGCCTTCTTTTACCTTTTCCATATTTTGTAAAATTATTCACCATTCAGAAGTGGCAGTCATCATAGTGGTTCGTTGGCTCTCGCCATATTCTGAAATAGTCAAAGACATTGCTTTTCTCTTGTTCCTCTTAGCCATCCTTCTTCTAGGGTTGTTTTACAACCTCCACATCTTAATCACCAATAGGCATACTACAAAGTAGAGCCTGTACGCCTGTCCAATACTTGTCCCTTCACAATTTTATGAAATGTGCATAAAACTAAAGCATAATGTCCACACACACATAACAAAATTAATCTTGAACGTTTTACACTGTCTACCTGCAATTTTATAAATGCGGAAGTCTACCATTTAATATGAAAATTATAAAAGATATTTAAGTTTGATACCCTCACCTTCAATTATATCATTGCACTAGAATGTAGTTAAACTGGTATTTTATATATATATATATATATATATATATATATATATATATATATATATATATATATATATATATATATATATATATATATATATATATATATTATATATATATATATATATATATATATATATATATATATATATATATATTATATATATATATATATTATATATATATATATATATATATATATATATATATATATATATATATATATATATATATAGATATATATATATATATATTTATATATATATATATATATATATATATATATATATATATATATATATAATATATAATATATTGCGGTGAGTAGGACACTGGGATTGAGATTCAATCCCGACGGTGAGGTTCCACTCACCAATAGAATTGATGATGGAAGAAGTTTCAATTGAAGAATTTAGAAATGAGAATATGGCAAATAATATGTACCATACCTGATGAAGTAGTAAGGAAGTCTTTTTTTCTAACTGACGTTTTCCACGAGAACAAGAACCACCTTAACTATTGTTTCCGGATAAGTAGAGCTATAACTTTCTCTAATGTGCACTACCTACCTCTGATTCGATGTCACTGCTTGATGACGTTTCGTGGGGAGGATTAAATTAAATTCTTTAAGAATATTATTTTTAATTCAGGCTCTTTCTCGTGTAATATTTCATATATAAGAATAATAATTAATAAACAAAGAAATAAAAGGATGTTGATAATCTTTACACTTTTATGATTTTATTATGTAGAAAATGTACAAAAGGGAATGTTTTGGAGGGATGGATTACCAATAGATGATAATCCAAAACTACGACTTAATAGATACAAGTACGTAGCTTGATTTGGGAATTTCAGGTATGGGGTAATCACCGCTTGATTATAGGTCTGTGGGGTATCCAGATGAATTTATGATAATCTTTCGGATGCACCTCCACAGCCTCCACAATACCTTCTCTTAGGTATTCCTTGAATATTTCTCCATACTTGTCAAGCAAGCCTTGAGCAGTCAACATTTTTGACTCGTTGCATCGTAGCAAGAGCAACGTGATGATTTGATGGAACCTGCTCAAGAATATCTTGAAACCACGGAAGTTCGACGTGGTACCTTCCGTCTCGGAACTCTATCCCTTCGTAGAATCTCTTGATGAATATTTCGTCAATGGAACCCTGGTCCCGCTCCTCATTGATACCCAGAGACTCTAATTTATAGAGGTTCTCCAGCCCAAGTCCAAATCAGACACATTGTGGGTATGTAAGAACGGGTCGAAGTACGAAAGTACCGGTTCCACTACAAGATTGATTACATGTTCCAGGACGTTCCTGATAGATCTTTGAATATTTGACGGTATGGGGAGCTCGGAATTCTGTCATGATTTTTTGACAGCTTTCGGTGAAGAGTTCTTCCCAAAGATTTTTTCATTCTGGGAAGGTGACAAAAAAGATGTTACAGGCCCGAAAGGCACGTACCCATGACAAGTTTCTAGGGCACTGCCCCGAATGCATTTTACTGTTTTAAAATGCTTTTATAAATGAAGAGCATCGATGCCCAGCAGCCCATGAATATTTGAAACCCGGTCAACCTGGTTGTTGTGATAGTGACTATCTGCCACTTTGAAACCATTCTGGGTAATATTTTTCATAGCCTCCGTCAGGCCTTTTACATAAAAGCCGGTATCCAATTCGGGATCGATGTTTACAGGTAGACTAGAATATTTCCCACAACAAATGCCCATCTCTAAATTTAAAGACCGCAAGGATCTCAATTCCTCTCCCAAAAATGTTTTAATGGAGCTCTGATGACTAGGAAGACTATTTTCATTGACTCTCAATTTTTTAAGAATGCTCCTATGAAAATACGTGGACTGACTACCTAAATCGAGAAGCACACGCACAAGGACTATTTTATTGCCCTTCTTGATGTTAAGGGAGAGAGTGGGCAGAATATTTTGACCCACGGATGAGGCTGCACCCGTATTTATACAAATATGATTTGAAGAGCCACTGGCTTGACCATTTTCCTCATCCGCGACCGATGTTGACGGACGACTATCTTCTGAAAAGCCACTGGACACGTTTCTACTATTTTGAAAGCATAGAGCTGTTATGTGCGATTATTTACCACATTTGCTGCATGGGTGACTAAGTCCATACCTCTTGGCAGGACATTTATTAGTGAAATGCTTGCTGCTTGAGCAGCTGAAGCACATGCGCAGCTCTTTACAGCGATCTCTCCTGCTTTCAGGAGAAGAATATACTTCACAAGAAATCATGCGATGATTTCTGTTGCAAAATTTACATTTCAAAACAAATGATTTAGAAGATTTTTTAAATCTCCCACCCTTTTAACTGTGTTCTGTTTAGTTTTCTGACGATGAAGATTTCAAACTATCCTTTTTAGAGGAAGCATTAAAAGCTGACGATTTAGCTGATTTATGCTCAAAAGGAGCACGATTACGCTCAAATCCCCTTTTAAGGGCAGATTTATTTTTTCCCCTCCCCTTCTCCATAGATTGATTATTTTACTGTAATGTTCAAAGATTACATTAACGGAAGGATATTCATCCTGTGTAATTAATTTGAGCTCACGAAGAAATCCAGTTATAAGTTTGTCCACGATTATATGACTCATGAGCTTACAGCCCGCCAAAGAATCTTCAAAGAAATCGAGTCCAAACTCCTTGAGCTCGTGAATATATGCCCTTACTTCTGACAGGAATATTTGAATATGTTCAGGATTATTTTTTAAAATAGGAGCAGAATCGATCTTATGAAACAGAGAATCAATTATATATGATTCGTCTAAGTAGAGACTTTTTAATATTTTGAAAACGACTTCCAAATTGGAGTCGACATTAGTTAAATGCTCAATATCTTTGAGCGCATTGCCTGATAACGATGACTTCAAATACTGCAATTTTGCAGCGCTAGAAATGTCTTTTCTGGCCCCATAAACATTTTGAAAAGACAGAAGTAACGAGCGGAAAGAATGCCGGTTCCCTTCACCCCTGAACTCTTGACACTTTATTGCAGAGATTTTTACTTCCTGTTTAGATGCATGAATATTTTCTATTATATTCTGCATCTCTTGACTTGATATTCCGTCTTCATGAGAGGCCTCTGAAGCAGCAGCATGCGCAGACGGAGAAGGAGATGGTGAACTAAAATGCGGTGTCATACGCCAGATTAGTTTTTCATTCTGATGATGGTACTGTACTGATTCGATTATTTCTTCGTCTAAAATAGACGAGTCATACTGAAGGATGAATGATTTTGTGATTACTTCTTCGATCAGAGAATCAAAGTTTTTAACTTCCTCCAATTTTAATTTAATTTCCTTCAGTTTTGAGGAAACGATGTGATTATCTTCCTGGCTTTCTGTGGCAGAAAGATTGAGAAGATTTTTGAAAAGGAGCGTGATTTTCTTTTTAATCACAGCTTTCAGTCTCTTAATAGGGGACAGTTTTGATTTAACCTCTTTCTGAGTCGACTAATTCTTCTGGAGAGAGAGGGGTGTTATTGTCCTCCCTCCCAAATTCTTCACTAACACTGTCCTCCAACTCAGACACGATTTGACGAAGAGACTCGTCTTCAAAAAGATATCTTTTTTTAACGAATATTTGAATCGCAAAAAAAAAAAAGCAAATAAATTGCTACTAAATATATGAGCAAAATGCATGATTTAAATTTAATAAATACCACCACCTATGATTAAATAAGCAATGATTACGAAAAGATTGCAAAAATTACCCAAATAACCAAAATAATATTTTCCCCAAAGATATCAAATTGCCAAAATATCTTTGTTCGCTTTAGAACGCAAAAATATAATATCTTTGAAAGGAGGAGAAGTCTTGACTTTTTCTTAACAGCTTAGATATATATAAATGGTGCTGTTCCTTTTCACTTGACTGAAAATTTATGTCCTTAAATAATGTTGGTGCTCTTGGTATTTATTACGAATAAGAAAAGTAAAGAAAAAGAGCTTCACTGTCATTATTATTTTTTAAAATGCTTTTTTTTTTCAGTTTTTTGTTAGTGGTTATCGTCAGAAGTTGATTGTTGCTTATAATTTAATGTTTTAGTTTTACTTTTTTATATTTTAATATTTATTTGTTTTTATTTTAGTTTTTTGGTAATGTTATATTGAAATGGTTAGGTTAGGTTAAGTTAAGTTAATGAAGGGTGTGGAAATCTATTAATTGCAATGCTTAATGACATTTCAAAATTTAAAAATTATATATATATATATATATATATATATATATATATATATATATATATATATATATATATATATATAA
>JABUQX010110995.1:52500-55000 GCA_015478945.1 Trachelipus rathkii
AAGATTTATCAGTAGGAGAACCAATTAGGTTAGCGCACTTTCGTTTGATGAAAGCCCGCTTTGCTCGTTGAAGAGTATCCCTGCAACTATTTCTAGCTGAATGAAAGTGGCGAGAGTTATAGGAGAGCGAGAGAATTTTCCACCCCGATATCGATTGTCTTGGTGGTGAGATTCTATTAAGTCTGGGAGAAAATGAGTTTGAAGGTATTTGTAATATTGATCTGGATGGTTTAGGAAAGGATGATGGTCTGAAGAAAGTGTTAGATGAGGTGGACAAAAGATATGGTAAAGAGATACAACGTGATAGGTATGATAGAATATAGAATTTTTTATACTAAGAGAGGAGAAAATGAGAGCATGAGAGAATATGTTAATAGGTATGAAGTGGTTGAAAGTAAATGTAAGGTGATTGGTAGAGTCGATTTAGGTGAAGATATGAGATGCGTTCATTTACTAGAGGGAACGAATCCTGAGGTGAATCAAAGCCAGATGGTTTTAGCATATTGTGAAAAGGATACTTTTGAATTTCAAAATTTTAAGAATGGTTTATTTGTTTAAATTATTGCGTTTGTATAATTTGTTCAAATGCCTTTGTATTTCTAGTTCATGTTTGGGACCACCGGCGGTTTATCATAAAAAGAAGCCAAAAGGATCTCAGTGATGAACTCAAGTTTACAGAAACATTAATAAACAAAAATTTTAGTAATTTTTCGGCATTGGCATTACAGGTCAGTTGATTACCACCACATTTATCCTTCTCTTGATCAAAGTCCCCATCCAATTTCAGAAGAGGTCTTTTTAAAGGTAATTTCTCATGATTTTATTTTATGTACCTATATGATTGTTTTTCGTTTTTTCAGTTTGCATGTCTTAAGCTGGAACTGTGGCTGTGGATGGTCTACAGTTTATCTCTACTACTCTCCTACTCCACTTTTGGTGGCATGAGTTATTTGACGTATTGATGTTTTTCCTTTGTTTTTACATCTGTTACTAATTCTTTATATGTTTTTTCTTTTAAATTTGTTTTGTTGGTAAAGCCTTTTTTCCCCCCCCTCGTGGCTATTAGTTAATAAAGTAAAAGGTCATTAAAATAGGTTCCAGTAAAATTGCAGGTGGGTAGGTGAATCTGTATTCACCATAGCAGTTAGGTTCAGTGAGTACCAGCGACAATGAAGGAGTGAGTGGTGGTGAGAGAGAGAGAGACCGTTGTAAGGGAGAGTGTTGTACGCAACAAAAATGAAGGTGTAGCCCAGGGGGGATAGCAAAGGACGTCCCGAAGTGTACAATTACAAAAAAAAATATATTCGCTCAAAAAAATGTTTGTATTTCTCACTTAATACTTAAATTACTATGACAGAGACGGAGCTCTGAGACTGAAAAAGTAGGAATTGAATAGATAGAGTGAAATTAGGGTGTGTTTATCTAATGGTTCCAAACCTTGTATTGCAGAGCGAACCCTCAAATATCCCTCAGGATACCAGTGCCTGATGTGCAGCACTGGAACAGTCGAGACCCCTATGGTAAGTGCCAAGCAGGGTGAAATGCCTCAAAGCGTAAATGACCCTGTAGTCGGTTTTACTGTCTCCCATTACGTATCTCGTTTAAGTCGTGGGTAACCCCAACAAAAAAAGCAAGACACACAAAGAAATAAAACACAAAGGATAATAAATAAAACCCTCAACAACAAAAATAACTTAATTTAATATAAAAAAAAAACACACCCAAACAACCAATGGTCTTATCACCCCCACAGCAAGGCTACGTAAAGAGTAAATAATTTCCTTAATTCTATATGATATCTCTAATACTAAAATTCCTTAATCCTAAATTTTTTCATAGGTTTATTGAATATTTCAAAAATGGTTTTTATGAATAGTCCGTTTTGTATTTTAATTTTTCACACTTCGCTTTTCTTTTCCTGTCTAGTGTTCCATTTTTTTTTTCCTTATTTATTTCAAATTTTTACACGTTTATGTGTCAAAACCTTTTTCTTCTCTTTTTTTTTTTAGTACTTTCAGGCCTTTTCTGCTCTCTTTTTTTTATTTCTTTCTATATCTTCTATAGGTTTTCTTCACTGCGTTCAGTCTTAAATATTCGAGGAAGAACTCCCACAAAACAAAAAAAAAAAAAAAAGACAATCTTAAACATTGTACATAATGAAAAATAAACAACAAATAAAAAAAAACAAATCAAACCAATCCATGAATTCAAACTAAAATTAGCTAAATCATTTCAAAAATAAAAATAATGCCAAAAAAAATAAAACAATATGAAATAAGGAAATTACTATCACCTGGAGTGTCTCCAGCTTTTTGTTTCTCTTCTTTAAAATTTCTCCTGAAAGTAGCGAACTGTCAGACCAAAACTGGAAACAAAACTTAATGATGACAATAACCATAACAATAATAATAATAATAATAATAATAATAATAATTTTATAATAATAATATGAATAATATGAATAATAATAATAATAATAAAAACAACGACATGTATACTC
>JABUQX010110995.1:62500-75396 GCA_015478945.1 Trachelipus rathkii
TAGTAGAAGAATATGACACAAGTCGAAAAGAAAGCCCAGCCTTACCGCCCCCTCTATACCTATTAGTGAGAACTTGTCACAGTCAGAAAATCCACCCTAGAGCTTCATGGGACCGCGATGGACCCATACTATAGCATATTCACTCCTATTACGTACCTTTCTTCTCGCCTCTGCCAAACTCACATTTCTCTCCTCCAGACATTCCTTTACTGATTCAATTCACTTTTTCTTCGGTCTCCTTCGGTCTCCTGGTCGGATTCCCAACACACTCACCACTATACATCCGCTTAGCCAACCGACTATGATTCATCATTTCCACATGACCAAACCATCTCAACGTACTTTCATTTATTCTCACATTTACCCCTTTCTTCACACCACACAACTCTCTAATACGTTCTTTCCTCATTTTATCAATTCTTCTCGCACCTAACAGGCCCCTAAGATTGTCCATCTGAGCACATTGAACTTTAGATCTATACCTCTTATTCCAGACCATAGTCTCACTATACATTAACACAGGTAACAACATACCCTCATGTAAGACCCAAGCTCACTCAAGACTTAGTCCTTTCACATCCACAACGATTTAATTGCACCAGCCACCTTCCTGCCATTCACAGCTTTCCCACTACACTCTGCATCTTCCGTACCCTTTTCATCCAACATATATCCTAAATATTAAAACTCAGACACTTGCTCCAGCTGTTCACCATCTAACACAACTTCACACCCAGGACTTTCCTCACTCCAACCATAACCTGACTCTTAACTACGTTTACTTTCAAACCCCTCCTTTTACACACCCTGCCAAATCTCTCTATCATATATATATATATATATATATATATATATATATATATATATATATATATATATATATATATATATATATATATATATATATATATATATATATTTATATATATATATATATATATAATGCTCTGGCACTTAACTCAAGCTCTGTACTGTAATTCATTCATCCTCTTCTTTGTACTCTGTGATTTTCGTTTACCTACAACCAATTCCATGTTTGGTGCTCAGCCCCATTCTTACAAGGGCGTAGCGGCGCGAAACCTTGACACATGCAAGAGCATGTCACCACCAGATGGGGTGGCAAATTTGGGGGAGACCATGTCAAATCCCACCCCCTGGGATATTTCTCTCTCTCTCTCTCTCTCTCTCTCTCTCTCTCTCTCTCTCTCTCTCTCTCTCTCTCTCTCTCTCTCTCTCTCTCTCTCTCTCTCTCTCTCTCTCTCTCTCTCTCTCTCTCTCTCTCTCTCTCTCTCTCTCTCTCTCTCTCTCTCTCTCTCTCTCTCTCTCTCTCTCTCTCTCTCTCTCTCTCTCTCTCTCTCTCTCTCTCTCTCTCTCTCTCTCTCTCTCTCTCTCTATATCTCTCTATATATATATATATATATATATATATATATATATATATATATATATATATATATATATATATATATATATATATATATATATATATATATATATATATATATATATATATATATATATATATGTATATATATATATATATATATATATATATATATATATATATATATATATATATATATATATATATATATATATATATATATATATATATATATATATATATATATATATATAATATATCTATCTGATCTTCTCTCTCTCTCTCAGAGGACTTAATGCGCCAGCTTAAGCGGAACGTGGCGACGCAGCGTGTTAGAATCACCACCACCACTTGAAAATTAATTTAAATTTATTTCTAATTGAAACTTTATTATTTCTAGGAATTAAAGAAAGTTGTGACAGCTGTGTTCACCGATCCTTCTGATCAAAGTCCATGGTTCTTTTTGCGCTGGCTTCTCTCAGGAAAGAGTAAGAAAGCAAGGTAAAATTAATGTTTTAAATTATTTCAAAGTATAAATAGGAAGCTCGTGTAATTGAGAACTATAATTATTCTTATTTGGTTTTATGATTGTTAACAAGTAAATATTTTTCACTCAAGATTGCTTCAAACTGGAATTTTTTCGTTGGAAGAAAGTGTAAGTCTTGTTTTGGTCTTCACGGAAGAAATTGATTACCCCTCTGGTCTTTCTCTTCTACTTAATGGAGAAGTTGTTGTAGTAGATGATATCAAATTTCTTCATCATTCCAAATACATTTGGGTAATTAGTTTACATAGTTGTTTTTTTTTAAGATTATTATTATTATTATTATTATCATTATTATTATTATTATTATTATTATTATTATTATAATTATTATTATTATTATTATTATTATTATTATTATTATTATTATTATTATTATTATTATTATTATTATTATTATTATTATTATTATTATTATTACATTTTTGTCCATAATGGTCATATTAGTATTTAGTTTTTTATCTATTAAGATGTAACTTGGGACTGTGTCAAATGCCTTGTTGATGTCATTGCTACTAGTAGTGTGCGAGAAGGAGGGAGATTTTGATTAAAGCCAGTCAGGATGTGTTGTGTTAATTCGGTTAGGAGAGTAATATATATATATATATATATATATATATATATATATATATATATATATATATATATATATATATATATATATATATATATATATATATATATATATATATATTAGGGATGTACCGATAGTATCGGTATCGGTATCGGCAGTATCTGCCTTTTTGGGGGTATCGGTATCGGTTTATATGGCCGATACTTCTTACTTTTTGGGTGAAGAATTATGAGAAACTTTCAGATTCAATAACACTATATAACACAAAAAAAAATTTATTTTTATTTTTTTATTGAATCTTATATATTTTTTGACGCTGAACACAGAAATGACCTTTATTTTTTTCTATCATCGATACTTAGAGAGTTATTGAAATATTTAAGTTTTGGAATTTTTAAGTTTTGTTAATGAGCTTACACTGTAGGTACTTAATACTTATTACAATTTTTTATTTGATGGTTTAAATTTACGAACAGTAACTTAAAAAAGACTTTTTACTTGATAAGATGCATACTAATTTCCCCAAAATATAAGTCAATGCTTTAATATGCCAAAAACACGCTTACTTTGCATTTAAAAGTGCTTTGTTCATCGTGTTTTTCTCTTGTGAACCGATTTGGCTTCTCTTATCAAAACCCACATATAATCACCCATCATTTCACTATCCCAACGTCCCTGGTTTCGCCTTCCAATTGTCTGAATATCCTGGTGAAATCTTTCACCATGATTTTCACTTACATCCCCTAAATTCTCTCGAAAAAAGTCCAAATGCGAGTGTAAATAACGCACCTTTAATGACATACGGCACTCCATTTTTTTATAACCAATTGCAATCAATGAGCATTTTTATCTTGTTTTGTAATTTGGATCTTAACAATTTCCTAAAAATCACTGAACCACATTACGGAATATACACCATGCATCATTTTAAATTATGCTCATCTTTTCCTTCTATTTCAAGAATTTGGGCATATTTAAGCATGTTTCAATGAGCTCATCATCTTCTAGAAAAAAAGAGAGAAAAGGAAAACCTTATATATATATATATATATATATATATATATATATATATATATATATATATATATATATATATATATATATTTTATATATATATATATATGTTTTTCTTACTATATATTACTATATATATATATATATATATAAGTAGCTGCTACATATATTTGAAAAAACTTAAATATTCTTTTTTTAAATGTCATGGATTTGTCATAAAACAATTTTACTTACAGAAGGGGGTGGTATGAAGGTATAGGGGTTTTAATTATGAGGAACTGGGTTCTGGATGAGAATATCTGGACATGGAAGAGATTGCCTTCCACTTTACCTTTTCCATATCTTGTAATATTCACCATGCAGAAGTGGCAGTCATCATAGTGATTCGTTGGCTCTCGCCATATTCTGGGAATAGCCAAAGGCATTGCTTTTCTTGTTCCTCTTAGCCATCCTTCTAGGGTTGTTTTACAACTTCCACATATAATGAGGTGCCCAGTGCTCATCTTTGTCATCAATAGGCATACCAAAGTAGAGCCTGTACGCTATCCAATACTTGGTTCCCTTCACAATTTTGGTGGAAATGTGCTTAGAACTAACATAATATCCACACACATAACAAAATGAATCTGCCAACGTTTTACACTGTTTACTTGCAATTTTATAAATGTTTATTATATTATTACTAATATTCTGAAAATTATAAAAGATATTTAAGTTTGGTACCTCACCTTCAATTATATCATTGCACTAGAATGTAATTAAACAAGGGTATATATATATATATATATATATATATATATATATATATATATATCTAATATATATATATATATATATATATATATATATATATATATATATATATAATGTTTATATATATATATATATGAAATAATAATAAATAATTATATATATATATATATATATATATATATATATATATATATATATATATATATATATATATATATATATATATATATATATATATATATATATATAATTATATATATATATATATATATTAGTGTTGCACCGATACCGAAATTTTCGTCCGATACCGATACTGATACAAGTACTCACAATTTTTTCAAAACCGATACCGAAATTTTTGCCGATACCCGATACCGATATTTTTATCCCCACATATATATATATATATATATATATATATATATATATATATATATATATATATATATATATATATATATATATATATATTACAGTTGTCGCAACCACTCACGTGCAGAGCCCTATTCAAGGAGAGGGTGTTATACGCCTTAAAAGTTCACCAACTAACGTAAATTACGCAGATGAGCACATACGCATGCGTTAAAGTGAGGGAGATTAAATTCAGCAGGAAACACAGAAGATGGAATAGAATTCCACAGAACAGAGGTTTCAGGAAAGAAGGAAGCACAACAGCGAACTAGCCTGGAGGTACCAATATCAACACAAAACTCATACGCAGATACAGCACCCCTTGTGTTACGAAGGCGTCGTAAAGGTGGTGGTGCGCGAGGGATAAGTTCCCTCGAGCACCTGCCACTGCGGTACCTATAGAAAAGAGATAGAGCACCGACATCACGTCGCAAAGATAGAGGGTTAAGTGAAGTGGAAAGTACAGAATAGTTTATAAGCCTTTTGGCCTTTGACTCGACTCTATCCAAAAGCCGGGTGAAATCCAGAGCTCCCAGATATGAGCAGTACTCCATACAAAGGGCGGATGAGGGTCACATAACTCGGGTAACTGAGAAGAGAAAAAAAGTCTCACAGTCTAAACAGAACTCCCAGTTTCTTGGAGGCCGCCCCAGCAACCGTTGTGATGTGAGGTTTCCAAGACATTTTTTTGTTAATGTTAAGGCCAAGGATATTTATATTGCCAACAGGAGAGACGAGAGAACCGTCGAAAGAGGTAGGAAAGTTAGAAAGTGCCTAGGGAGGGAGATTTGCAAAAGTTGGGTTTTAAAAATTGAATTTCCCAAAGGTTGAAACGACTAACCGGAAATTCTATCAGATCAACGAGACTAGAATCGGAAGATTAAAGACGAGAGGCATTTCTAGAAGTAAAAGGGGGAGTAGAATTGAAATGAGTTCAAGATTGAAGGGTCGAGGTCATCGGCATATGGGTGGATAGAGTTAGATGTGCAGGCAAGATCATTACCGAAAAGTAGGTATAATGTATGAGATAAGACAGAACCTTGAGGAACACCACTATTGACAGAAAAAGAAGAAGTCGCCCATCAACAACAGCCGATATTGAGCGATTTGAAAGAAAACTAGACATAGGTAAGCAAAGAGAAGGAAGAAACCCAAAGGAGGGGAGCTTTTAGAGCAGTGACACGTGCCATACCCGGTCAAATGCTTTGAATTTTTCTCAAGCTCCACCACGCAAGTCTCCCCGTAGTTCCTAACAGCGGAAAACTATAAATCTGTAAGATAGGAAAGTATTTCGCCAGTAGACCTCGAGAGCCGAAAGCTGTACTGGCCATCGGGTAGAAGTGAATAAGATTCCGGATGATCTAAGAAATGGGTGTGAAGAAGGGTTTCAAAGATCTTAGATAGAATACAGGTGAGAGCTATAGGGCGATAGTTAGAAAGATCAGAGCGGCTTCCTTTATTTCGGAATAGGTTGAACATGTGCGTGCTTCCAACATTGAGGGAAAGTGTTAGTATTGAAACATAGAGAATAAGGTTGAACGAATGGCGGGGTCAGCACGGAAGCACACTTTCTCAAAACTCGGGGAGGAACGCCATCCGGGCCGCCCACCTTCCTAACGTTCATAGATTTCAGGAGCCCATGCACCTGATCAAATGTAATCACAGGCAAAGGCATAGGACACCTGAAAGGAGGAGGAGGAGGAAGAGGAATGCAAGAATTGTCCAGGGTGGAGTTAGCGGAAAATAGGAGGCCAAGGAGATTGGACTTTTTAGTTGGAGAATTAGCAACAGAACCATCAGATCGAATAAGAGGAGGAAAGGCAGATTTACAAAAGTTGTTAGAGATGTTTTTGGCAAGAGGCCAGAAAGATTTGTCAGTAGTAGAACCATATATATATATATATATATATATATATATATATATATATATATATATATATATATATATATATATATATATATTTTTATTTTTATATATATATATATATATATATATATATATATATATATATATATATATATATATATAAATATATTAATATAGACCGTTTTCGTTATTTGTGCTTACGCTCGGTAAGGAATGCTTACACAGTTTTAGCACGAATTTCGTGCAAAAACGACCGCGATTTCTTACGAAGTTTACTTTTGTTTACAAACAATTGGAATCAGCTGTTGTGATGGAGCTCATCGATTTGGAATAAACAGAAATAAAAACATAAAAAATGGTTTATATTACAAATAATTAATTGATCAACTATTGTGATAGAGTTTATCCATTTGGAAAAAATTATATTTAAAGTTTATTTTATTGAATTCATCAATTCAAATGGGCCTACCACGTCACCATATTGTTTGTTACATTTTTGGGTAAGCACGTCCTAAATTCGACATTTTTACGATTATACGCATAGTTTGACAAAAATGAATGCAAACTCAAGCATTTCTTAAGTTTCGTAAGCACAAAAGAAAAAACGAAAACGAGCTTGTACAAGCAGTTTTGGTTTGCATTTTGATGCTCAAACTATAAATATCAGTTACATTCGTTTAATCAAGTTGGGCAAGATGTAAAATGCCAGGTAAGACGATGCTTAAAGCAAAATATGAACAATCAATATGGCGGCGTGGTAGGCCCGTTTGAATTGATGAATAATTCAATAAAATCAGCTTTAAATATAATTTCTTCCAAATAGATAAACTCCATCACAATAGTAGATCAATTATTTGAAATATAAACCGCGTGTTATCATATTTTTGTTCAGTTCAAAGCATGAGCTGCATCTAACAGCTGATGTGTTGTAAACAAAAGTAAGGCTAAACGAAATCATGGCTGCACGAAATTCGTGCTAAGCTATTGCCACTATCTTACCGAAACGACCTAACTAATGGCAAAGCGAAAAAACGGTCTAGGTCAGATAGATCAGGAAATTATCGGACAAATTGCGGATATGCTCTTCAAAATTCAAAATTTTCAACGGCTGTTTTAAAGAAGAACGCGATTGGTTCATAAATAAATTTCTAATTTTTTTTAATTTTCATCGTACCCTTTATGACATTTTCGAACATACGTAATTAAATAATTTTTATAAAAAATATTAGGAGTTTTCCTTCAAATTTTTTTTACCACGATAAATACTAAAAATATTTGTGATAATAAAAATAAACTTTTGTTACCTATCAAGAAAAATTAAATTTGTTTTAAGTTTTGGCGGCAACATTTCCCGCGAAAAGTACAGTGAACACATACACAAGATGGTCCGAAAATTATAACATTGGATTGAAGTACTATAATTTTAATTATATATATATATATATATATATATATATATATATTTTCTTAAAATTTTTAGATATCAACAACAATATATATATATACATATATATATTTACTTTATATATATATATATATATAATAAAAATAATTTGGAAACGCAAAAATGTTTGGTATCGGTGGGGTATCAGCAAATTTTACAGTACAGACGATACTACTCACAAAATTGCCGATACTGATACTTCAAAAATCGACCGATACCACCGATACCATATAATATGGTATCAGTTGCATACAATAATATATATATATATATATATATATATATATATATATATATATATATATATATATATATATATATATATGATCTTTATTTTATTTTCATATAGCTTTAAATATATATATATATATATATATCTTTCTTTTCTTTCACCTAACCTTATTTTCCCAAGATTGGGAGTAAGGAGCGCTAAGCATCGGAAAAGAAAAGCAGTAGGAGTATGACAAAAGTCGTAAAAGAAAGCCCAGCCTTACCGCCCCCTTATGTACCATTAATTAGTGAAAGCTAATCACAGACAAAATCCACCCTAAAGCTTCATGGGACCGCGACGGACCCTCACTATGGTAAATCGTCAATGTAAGGGTTCATCCCTTGGCCCAGGTGGGCCACAACCATGCCCCCATACAAAACCCCGCCATTCTCTCCTATCATGCACCTTTATTCTCGCCTCTGCCAAACTCACATTTCTCTCCTTCAGACATTCGTTCACCGACTCAATCCACTTTCTCTTCGGTCTCCCAGCCGGTCGGTTCCCAACACACTCGCCACTATACATCCGCTTAACCAACCGACTATCATTCATCCTTTCCACGTGACCAAACCATTTCAACATACTTTATTTATTCTCTCATTTACCCCTTTCTTCACACCACACAACTCTCTAATACGTTCATTCCTCATTTTATTAATTCTTCTCACACCTAGCACACCCTAAGATTGTCCATCTGAACACATTGAACTTTAGATCTATACTTCTTATTCCAGACCATAGTCTCACTACTATACAATAACACAGGTAACAACATACCTCATGTAAGACCCTAGCGCACTCAAGACTTAGTCCTTACATTCACCAACGATTTAATTGCACCAGCAACCTTCCTGCCATTCACAACTTTCCTACTACACTCTGCATCATCCGTTCCCTTCTCATCCAACACATACCCTAAATATTTAAACTCAAGACACTTGTTCCAGCTGCTCACCATCTAACATAACTTCACACTGAGGACTTTCCTCACTCACAACCATAACCTTACTCTTATCTACGTTTACTTTCAAACCCCTCATTTTACATACCCTGCCAAATCTCTCTACCAATCCTCTCAAACTCTCTTCAGATTCGCCACACAGAACCAAATCATCCGCATATAATAGGTAGGCAACCCTCCACTCATCTCCATTCTCCATCATTCTAACACCATTTCCTGCCATCCCCACCTCGAATTCTTTCATAACCCCATCCATATACAAATTGAATAACCAAGGAGACATAACACAACCCTGTCTCACTCCACTATTAATCCTAAACCAATCACCATTGACACCATTTATTCTTACACACGCTTCACTATCGTCATACATACTTTTGATTCCATTCAGAAGCCTACCACCAACACCATATATCACTAATACCTGCCATAAAGCTTCCCTATTAACTCTATCATACGCCTGTTGTAAATCCATAAAACCTAAATATAATTTATTCTTCTTCTCCCTCATTTTCTCAATCATTTGTTTCAATGTAAAGATTTGATCCACACATCCTCTACCACTCCTAAACGCACCTTGTTCTTCACCAAATCAGTCCCTCAGTCACTCGACACTCTTTCGACCAAAATACCAGCATATACCTTCCCTACAACACTCAATAAACTTATTCCCCTATAATTTCTACAGTTCCCCTTTTCTCCCTTACACTTATATAAGGGTACTATTACCGCTCTCCTCCAATCCCTTGGAACTATACCCTCCATAAACGCTTTATTACACAACTTCCAAATCCAATCAATCACCATCTCGCCTCCGCTCTTGATCATTTCACTAGTAATTTCATCTATACCTGCAGATTTACCATTCTTCAACTTTCTCACCCTACCCATTACCTACTCCTTACTAATAACCTCATCCCCAAAATACCTATTCCTTCTTGCACCATCAAAACCACACACATTCACTAACACCTCATCATTACTGTTAATATTGTGCCGATTTTCGAAGTGTTCTTTCCACACTCCCCTCACATCCATTTCATCAGTTACAAAAGCACCATCCCTATTCATTATTCTAAGCAGATTCCCCTTATTCTCATTCTTAACCTTTCGCGCTTCCTTCCAGAAGAGCTTCCTATTCCCTTGTATGTCCTCATTCATCCTCCTTCCAAACTGTTCATTTACCTCTTTTTTTCTCCTACGTATGCACCTTTTAGTATTTCTTTTTTCCTCCTTATATAATTCCAAGCATCTTTCTTTTGAAACTTCATCATTTGCTTTTAATACATTCAACCACGCTTCTTTTTTACCTTTAACCGCTTTCATCACCTCTTCATTCCACCATTCGCTGTTAACATTCTTACTTCCTACTTTAGCACATTCACACACTTCCTTTGCACTACTAACAATTGCTTCCTTCATTTGCCCCCAGATTTGTTCAGTATTAACTTGTTCACATTCAACCGATTTCCTACCGAGCGCTCTTACATACTTATCCTTATTGTCTTGCTCACTTAACTTCTCACTCTTAATTTACCTACTTCCTTTCGTATCACCTTCCTCTCCATCCAAGCCCCCACTAACTTAATTTTACACAGAACAACATAATGATCCGATAATCCCATTCCTAAACCCCTCACTGATTTAACATCCAACACATACTTCAACATCTCCTTCTTCACCAACACAAAATATATATATATATATATATATATATATATATATATATATTTATATATATATATATATATATATATATATATATACTCTTCTATATATATATATATATATATATATATATATATATATATATATATATATATATTCTTAAGCATGCAATCCCCACAAAACATTAATGGCAACTGACTTTTACTCAGCGCGATGCCGGTTGCGACCCAATAAAATGAGGAGATGCCAACATTTATTTTATGCCGTCGTAACATAAAAATGGTTGATGCCAAAGAAAGACTAAAAACATATTTGGAAACTGCACAAAAAACTATAAAAAAAAAACAGTAAAATCAGAAGAAACAAAAAAAATATATATTTTTTTGTTAAATTGTGTAATAAACTTAGTTTCGATATATAAATGTTCTAATGAGGAATTTCTTAAGCTAGCTGAAACCCCTCAAGAATGACATCTCTGACGTTGAACCACTTCTAGAAGGCATTTAAATGGCATAACAGAGGAGCTTGCTCGCGTGACAAAAAAAAGATTCACAGAAGTGGAAGCCGCCTTATCAGCAACTCCTGGCAACAGCACTGATAGTGATGGTGGCTTTTCAGCAAATAAACATTCTGAAGATGAAGAGGATTTGGATATGTTAGGCTTTGTTAATAAGTTCATGGCCGAAATTTCACTGACATCTCATTCACCTTCAAAGAAATCACACCAAGGAACCTCTCAAAAAACTATTGAGACGGTCATCAGAGGCAAAGATAATTCAAGGTGTCTATTGAGGAATGCGCTCTCGAAAACATGGAGATGCTGCATACAGAAGAGAATCCTTCCATGTGGTGGCATGAAAATGGGTCAAGGTTTCCATTATTATCAGTGCTTGCAAGCAAATATTTATCAGTCCCTCCCTCATCAGTCGAGAGCGAGCGTATTTTTAGTGTAGGTGGGAATGTAAACGCCCCAAAAAGGAACAGGCTATCGTCAGATACTAGTGAAAGCTTCATGTTTTTGCATCACAATTTGAGAATTTTTGAATTGGAGTATTGAATGATATCTATCTTTATCTTAAAGGAGTATATTATTATTATGTCATGTTTGAATAATAGCGTTTTTTTTATTTTGTCTTTTCAGCTGATTAATTGAGGTCTCTTCTTGCATTATTTTTATGTAAATTGTAAATTGTAATAATGTTAAAACATAAAAGCTAGTAGCTAAACTTTGTTAATACTTACTGGAAAATGGAAATGGAATATTTTTTGAATAAACACAAACATAAAAAAGTTATTAATATTGTATTTGCATTTATTATTTCTTTAAGATACTATTTTAATTTATAAAATAAATATACTTGTTCACAACCAAATATGAAATAAATGACTAAGTATTGGTTGTACAGGGAATGCAATTCTGAGTTGCCTAGCAGTACACAAATGTTCTATCTTATTACTTTGTATTTATTATATTAATTAAAGTATCGGTATCGGCCTCTTTTATGGTATTGGTACATCCCTAATATATATATATATATATATATATATATATACTATTTTATATCTTTATGTATACCCTATATATATATATATATATATATATATATATATATATATATATATATATATATATATATATATATATGCTCATATATTATCCGTGTAGGGAGAAAAATTTGCCCACATCGTATGTCCTGCGTGTCGTAGAAGGCGACTAAGGGACGGTGGTAGTTGGTTGGCTGTCCACTACCACTTATCTCTTGCTAAGAATGCAAATGCAGGCCTCGGAGAAGGTAGTGATCGCCGTAAACGGCTCTATCTTTCGGCGAAAATATATGAATCGCGTATGGGTACATGAAATGTCAGAGGAATAAATGTTGAGGAGAAGAGGAGAGGTGATGGATGTATTTAGAATTGCCAAATTTGATTTACTCGCTGTGACTGAAACAAAGATGAAAGAAACGCGAAAATGAGTCGTTGTGGTGTAAGTATGTGTGTGCTGGTG
>JABUQX010110996.1:0-10938 GCA_015478945.1 Trachelipus rathkii
CTCGATCATATAGTAAACAATTCAAGAGTAATAGGTGCCAATGACAAATACTAAAAAGTCCTCACATCATAGGTCAAAATAAGTCGTCGCCATACCAATCGGGCGTAGAGTGTTGGGCTGAATGGTCCCCATATGCATCTTGCAATTTCAAAATTGTAACTATGACAAGTCTAGAATGTCTCAGAATCGACACATTCAGAAAATGGGTCCCATGACATCTAAAATGGCCGAATCACATTCACAATGTCGTCAGCAGATGGATGATGCTGAAACTAAATCTTCATATCATCAGCACTCAATTGTTGATGACAATTCTTGAAATGGTGGACACAATTGTCTAATGTCTCAAAGAACGTCCCTAAAATCGTTTCACGCAGTTCAACAATTTCAAATGTCACCCATACATTTAGAATGACCCCTTCACAAGTGTCAAAGATGGCCCTATGACAATGGTGTAAAATGTCCCCATGTACACGAATTCAAAAATGTCCCATAAGGACAATCTAGGTGGTCCCCATCACAATTAAAATATGTTCGCCGATACGAATGTGGGATTGATTGGGAGTCCATCAGCATTCAAAAATGTTGATCTATAGACAATTTGTTAAGATGTCCCCATCAGCATTCAAAATGTCCACCATGGAGCAATACTAGATCGTACCTACCGTGGAGAATAACTTCGCAAGAAAGTCCCATGACAATCTAAAATGTCCCCTAGTACACAATTCGAAAAAATGTCTTCCATGAACATGGCACTGAAATGTGTCCCATGAGTCACGAATTCAATATGTCCTCTATTGACATAACTGTAAATGTTCGCATCACCTAATTCAAAATAGATCCTTAGCATAGATCTAAAGATTAGTTCATACACAATTCAAAAATGCCTGCCCAGTGGACGAAATGCTAAAACTGTCCCCATCAACTATTCAAAAATCCGCCATGAAATGAATGAAGGTCGAAATTAACAAAAATGTACCCAACGGACAATCTAAAATGTCCCAATCACAATTCAAAATAGTGACGGCACGCATAGGAAAGGTATAAATGTCCTATAACAATTTCATCAATAATGTCCCAGTGTGAAATTTAAATTGTGCGCGGCATGAGCACGATCTCAATAATGTCTCCGCCATGTACATGGTCGTAAGTAATGTCCTCTATAACAATTCAAAAATGTCCCCATGACATGCTAAATAATGTCTCATCAATTCAAAATGTCCTCCAGGAAGCAATGCGACAAAGATGTCCCTATAGCAATTGTCAAGATGTGTCCATGGACAATCTTGAAAATGTCCGGGTCAGCAATGTGAAAATGTCCTATACATACTAAAATGTCCCGCATTCAGAATGCTCAAAATGGGTCCCAAGAGAAGATTGCTAAAATGTCCCCACTTGCACATTTCAAGAATTGGTCCCGATAAGGCACATCGCTGAAAATTGTCCCATGACAAAATTCATAATGTCCCCTATGGTACAGTCTAAAAGTGCAAAATCACCAAATTAGAATGTCCCTATGAAATGCTATAATATATGTTTCTCCATCTACACATCACAGGCCGCCCATCGGACATATGTCTTAAAAATGTCCCGCACATCCTACACATTGTCAAAATCTCCCCAGTGACAATCACTAATGGTCCCTATAACAATTCAAAATGTCCCATGGCAATTAATGTCCCCCATACAACAATTCAAAAGTAGTCGGCTGCGACATCATAATATGTCCTAATTACAATTCAATTCATAATGTCGCCAAATGACTATATCTGAAATGGCCAATCACAATCAAGAAATGTCAGTATGAATATAATCATTTGTCGCCACTTCAATCGTAAATGTATGCCTCATATAGCGACAAAACTATCAAAATATGCGCCATCACAATTCAAATGTTCACGAATGAGATGCTGTAAAATTGAATTCCTACAATAAAATTCAAATGTCCCATAGACAATATAGAACTGTCACCGCGCTATCTACAAATTCAGAATGTCCCCATAGAACAAAGAAATAGTCGACAGGCGACAAGATTCAAGTGTTGCGCAAGACAATTGGAGCGTCCATCACAAAATCAAAATGTCCCATGACAATAGTTCTCAGATGCTCCAGATGCAGCAATATCTGAAATGTTTCGGCCATCGACAATCTATGAAAATGTCCTATAAAGAATATTTCGCAGTAATAGTTACAAATCGGCAGAAGCTGATGTCCCGTCAGGGTTCGACAATGTCAAATGCCGCGACTGACAATCTTAAAGTGTCCCATCTCATTCAGAATGGGTCCCATGGGACATTGAGCTGAAGATGTCCCCCTTTCAAGTATCAAAGAAGATGTCCCTATGACATAGAAAATGTTCTCACTAATCAATTAATGTTGCAGAAGTGTCCTAATGAGCAATTACAAATGTTCGCCATCGCAATTCAAAATGGCCTTACTCGTAATCATACAATCTAAAATTGGTCCCTATCCACAATACAAAATGTCCACATGAGACAATTTCAATAAATGTCTTATACCAGGTGCAAATATTCAAAATAGTCGATAGACATGATGCAAGCTACAAAGGTTTCCCTAGCACAATTCAAAATGCCCTTAAGACAATCTAATATGTCCATATGACAATTCAAAAGGGGTCTCTGAGCTAAAAATCTAAAATGATGCCCATCACAATTTAAAAGATCCCCATGAATTAAGAATGTCCGCTATCACAAATAAATTTCCCCCATGACATATTGCTCAAAATGCTCCTCTATCTCTACATATTTACAAAATTTCAGCCGTAATTACGAAATTCGTTGAAAAAGTGTCCAATATGTATATCTGAATGCGCCTCTATATGAGCATGATGGCTTTATAATGTCCCTTTCATACAATATCTAAAAAATTGGTAACCCATGATTAACTAATACTGAAAATGTCACGTGTGACATATACGATATTGTCCCTATAGGGACAAATAGAATGACAAAAATGTTCCCATCACGCAATTCAATGTCACCTAGATGACTAATATTAAATGTGTCCTATCCCGTTGATAATTTCGAATGCAACTTCCCACACATAAATCCGTAGAATGTTTCGACTCTCCGTTAATCACTAAATTCAAAGTGTAACTTACTCGAACATCTAGCGAAGATCAGTCCTAGTACCGCAGACTACGCAATATAATTGTCCCCGTGGACAACGTTCTATCATGTCCCCTTATTACGATAGAATCAGGTAATTGTTACGACTACTTGCGATGCGTCTGAAAGTTTTCCCGCGGCGGGCAATATCTAATGATAAGATGACAAGTTACTAAATAATGGTCACGCATCATAATTCAACACTCTGTCACATTCAAAAAGTCTAGAGAGTCCAAATTGCAACATTAAATTCCAATGTCCGATTGAAGAATCTTAAAATGTCCAGTCACGATTCAAAAGTGTCCCCATCGACTGTTATAACATGCGTCATTTACTTCCTGATCTGTGTTAGCACACCCACAAATACTGTCTTGGTTGGCACTGGGGACCAATACTAATAGTCCCAACATCACATCAAATGTCCCCTTTGAAAAATCTAAAAAAGGTCAAATGCCAAAGTCACAAATGGTTCGCCCATATGGCAATAGCTAAAATGGTCCCGGCATGCACAGTTCAATGGTCGCCCGATAGACAATGTTGTCGGCTTGGTAACATGTCCCCATGCCACATTCAATTAAATGGGGTCATCTGATTGATGATCTAGGCAAAGGTCGCTATCACAATTCCGCAAACGATCGCGCATGGACAGATTTTAATAGAATGGCTTTCTAAATTGTCATTATGTCCCTTACTCAGAAATCTCGAGAATGGCCCTCTACTCAGGAGACGAAATTCAAAATAGTCCTCATGACAAATTACGCGGGTGAATCTTTAAAATGTGTCACCGCCAGCACAATTCAGAGTGTTCCCCATGGACATTTTGAAATATCCGCGGCAGACATTTCACGAATAAGTCTCGCTATGACAATCTAAATATGCGTGCCCTATCCACGAAACACAAATTGGTTCCCATCACAATTCAGCTAGAATGACTTCCTATGAGACAAGTTCCTGAAAATGACCTATGTTATTAAGACATGAAAATGTCCGCATGGGACATGCTAAAATGTTCTTTCAGGTATACAAGTTCATAAATGTCCCATGACAATTTAAAAATGTGCATCGATGAACAACTCAATCTTCTACAATTGTCCCCACTTGAGATGTATATCTTAAATTAGATCCTATTGTAAAAGATTATCAAATGTCCCATGGAATCTAAGAAATGTCCCATGACAATTCAAATGGTCCCATGGGACAATAGTAATAATGAGTCGGCCTTCACAGATTGCAAAAGGTCCGATGACAATTTAAAATGTCCCATAGACAATTAAATGTCTCTGATGACAATCTAAAATGGTCCGCATACAGCAATTCAATGTTCTAAATGAGAATTTACATATAAATAGTTCCCTCACATCTAAAGTGTTCCCCAGGTTATGACATTCTAAAATGTATCTCCAGTGACCGAGAATTTAGATGTCAATGTACAACTACGCTCTAAAATGGTCCCTATCACAACTTCAAATTGTCCGGATGCACAATCGTAAAATGTCCCTTAGTATCTACATTACCAGAATGTCACCATGTCCCCAGCTAGAAAGCACTCCTATAATAAATGTCGCGCAGTTGAACAATTTAATAGAACTGTCCAATACGCAATGGCTAAAATGTCATCAGAATTCCAAAATGTCCCCATGGCGGATTTAAAATGTACCCATCGAATTCAAAGTTCCTAGAACAATACTATAAATGGTAACGCCATCACATTCGAAAAAAGTTAACATATGAGAAATCTGAAAACTGTTGAGTCATAGCAACTCATTCTAACAACTTGTAATACCATGACGATCTAAAATAAACTATCGACAATTCATGATCCACATGACAATGTGATGTAAATGTATATACTTCCTATCCATTTACAGAAAATAGTCGCCCGAATGCAAATACTGGTCAACATCTCCCTAGAATAAATCTTAATAATAACTCCGATCAACGAATTTAAAAATGCATCCCCATAGACAATCTAAAAAATGTCCAATAGCAAAATCAAACTATCTCGCAGAATATGTCCCCATGACAAGGCTAGAATGTATCCCACCTATTCTTCACAAGAATGTCTCGCCGTCGCAATTTAAATATGATTGCCAATCAGCAATGTTGAACGTCGATGCATGGACAGCTAAAATGTTTTCCAATGTCTAGAATTGCCAAAATGTCCGTAATACACATCTAAGATGTCCCTATAGACAATGCAAATGTCCCCATGAACAGTCCTACAAACGTTATAGACAGTAGTATCAAACTGTCCCCATGAGAGTATCTAAAATCTCCCCGATGACTACAAAAGTCCAAATATTCCGCCGAGATTGTGTGCCTGATGATGATTTAAAGTGTTTTACAGACAGTTGGGTACATTATGCACATGAATTCTCATATGTTCGACCCATCTACCAATTACACATAGTGGTTCCCAGACAGATTAGAATATAAAAAATGAAATCACCTTCCTACCGATGGGTGGATCCCTCCGCTAAAATATTAATATAATGTTCCCTAGATTGCGTCAAATCTAAGATAATTTTCATCTGGCACCATAATTCAGAAATGTCCATGAGAGTGTTAAATGTCCTGCAATGCGCATTGAAAGAATGTTCCCATGACAAGTCTAAAAAATGTCCTATAGACAATTCAAAATGTTCCCCATTGGCAACCAAAGTCCCCATCACAAGTCAAAATGGTCAGGATAATCTTATGTCCCCCATCCGCATTGCAGAATGGTCCCCATGAATACTGAAATGTTTCCGCGGCATGTGCAGGGCAGAATTAAATGTCGCCTATGACAATGCGTGAAGCAAAGTCCAATCACAATTCAAAATGTCCCCATGACAATGTAAAATGATCATCATCAAAATTCAAAATGTCCCCATGACAATCTAAAATGTTCCCATCCACAATTCAAAATGTCGCCATAAAAAAAATGATAAAAATGATACCATAAATGATACAAAGGAAATGTCCCATGGAAGACTAAATGTCCCATCACAATTCAAATAAATGTCGAAGAAGACAAATTTAATATGGTCCCCCATAACCATCTTCAATAAGTCTTCGTCTTTTGGATGAAACATTGACAATTACTGTAAAATGTCCCATATACACAATATTAAAAATTAATCGCTGTGATGATCAAAATGCTGAAATGGAGGAGTTTCTAAGTTGATTAGAGCTCTCTCTCCTAATGGAAGTGGCTTCTATTTAGTGAACTAATTGAGAATGTATAGTATATTATATTATGTTGTATTAGAAATAGTATATGATTAGTAGTATAATTAGGTAGTAATGATATATATATAGGTATAGGTATATATAAATATAAGTAGTATATCAGGTAGTGTATAGAAAGAGGTATATAAACATGGTTTGCTAATATTGATGTGGAAACAAAATGCTGTATTAAGATAGAGTCGGAGGAATTTGAGCTGCAGCAAGCAAGACTTCCGGGAGACAAAACTGGGGGAGACGAGGGAAGGAGCGAAATGTGGGAGTGGGGGGGGAATCTGACTGCAGTATATGGGGGAGGGGTAGAGCTGGGGTAATATGAAATTTAATTGTAAAGAGAATTAGTAAGGAGGGGTCGTTCGTTATTCATTCTTTTCTTGTACACCTGACTTAGGAGGGGAGAAAAACGGTGTTGTGCTTGTCAAAACAAAGACCACAACCGAAAAGACACATACAAAGATCACAAGACAAACCTACCCCAAAACACAAGAACCAAAAAAGCGAGACAGAAGAAGCCTTTAAGCGTATTCTGGAAATGTTTCATAACCCCACCTGTCGATCGCAGAGTTTATTCTCGCATTCCAAATGAAGAGAACTTGATTTCATATGCAAAAACCATAGAAGAACGCACGTGATGTTATTCTCTTATAATGTATAATCAAAAATATGATATGACATTGTGTTTATATGAGCTATTTTTCATGAAATTGTAGACAAGAGGTACGCTTGAAGATTAATGTTCCAATATATTGGGCCCTATATATAAAACTTAACATAAAATCATTAAACAAAAAATATTCTGACAACAAAGCCAAATTGTTTAGTCGTCCATTACAGGGATAAGCTAATTCAAAACCTGGCATTTGCTTCGAGCATCTAAATTAACTAATTACTAAATTTACTAATTAAAACATCTCTTCTCTCACTATCTCCTGCAGATATATTAGATATACTATATAATATATTATAGTATCATATACTATATAAATAATATACCATCCGGTAATATTTAATAACTATATCGATAAATATATATAACTACTAAAAACATTACAACCCAAAATATAAATATGATAGTTACATAAAAAAAAGCCACCTCTAGCGTTTAAAATGTTATATTTAAATATCTAGTAATTATTGATGTTTCAACAGAATCTATGGTAATAGTCCATTTTGAGGTAATATTATTAGATATGCTCTTTA
This sequence comes from Trachelipus rathkii, assembly GCA_015478945.1. Taxonomy (NCBI): domain Eukaryota; kingdom Metazoa; phylum Arthropoda; class Malacostraca; order Isopoda; family Trachelipodidae; genus Trachelipus; species Trachelipus rathkii. The sequence goes on from JABUQX010110996.1 coordinate 7,557, forward strand.
TTTCTCATCTATATAATTTTCAGCGACATACGGAATTAACATATTAATTATTTTATAGGGTTCATAGTTTGGACTCGAATAATAAAACGACGTGTCTTTAACTTTCCCGTTTTTACAAAAACAAAAAATAAACAACGACGTGAATATAATTAGCATCCCTAGGTACCGGAAAACAACAACTTGTTTAAAAATAAATTTAAAAACATTAGTGTCATCTGTCTATAAAACTTATCACATCGGCTAATTCTCGGAAAGGCCATCGGCTCTCCTCTTTAAATAATTAATTTGAAAAATGCATTATCAATGGCGACATAGGTAATTTAGTTGTTAATAATTTTACATTATTCTTTATATTGAAATTTCAAACAACCTTTACATACACCAAATTCTTCTGAACCTTCAATATCACCTAGAACTTTGCATCCTTTAGATGTTATTCGAAAAAAAATAAATATCAATATAAGTAGAAAAATAAAGAAAGATTTTATTCGTAACGTCTTACGGAATTTGGAGAACGATCACGATGCCTTTTCGTATAAGGTAAGTTCTCGTCACCAACCTCAAAACTTAAAATTAATCCTGCCTCTGTAATATATATATATATATATATCATATAATATACTATATATAATATATTATACTATATATATATTAAATATATAGTTTATATATATACTGATATACTATTATATATTATATATATTAGTTATACTATAATATATATAATCATGCGTTGTGTGTGTGGTTTGTTGTGTAGTGTGCTGGTTTGGTAAATCTTCCTGTTTATCATACCCTAACGTGCGTCCGGAGCGTGCCGTCGCCATGACAAAGTATCCTTTTTTCTTTGTTAACACGTATATCCCTACCTCTGTTATTGTTCTAGACTTGCAGTTGATTTTTCATTGTTGCTTTTTCATTTAATTTTGCGCGCGTTTAATCTTAACGAAATAAATTGTTTATTGGCCTTAATTTTTATTATTAACTTATTTATTCTATTTCATTATTATATATTTATTCATTATTATTAGTTTAATTTTACTTTAATATGATCATAAACATAGTAATAATTTTTAAATATTAATCATATTTTCAAATTATCTATATCTTATATTTATTATTATTATTTATTATATTAGTATTATATTTATATTTATTTTATTATTATATATTCATTAATCATATTATTATTATTATTACTTATTATTGGAATATTATGTATTATTAAATGTAGTTGTTATTTTAGCATTATTTATTTATTATTAATTATTTTTATTATTTATTATTATCTATTTCATACCATATTTTATTAATTATTATTCATTATTATGTTATTATATAATTATTATATAATTATTATATTATTATTATTTATTCTTTATTATGATTTCTATTATTATTACTTATTATATTAATTATTTTAGTTATTTAATATTTCATTTTTTATATACTTTTGTAGTTCTTTCCTTTCTTCTTCTTCCTTCTTTCTTTCTCTCCTTCTTCTTTCTTTTCTTCTTTCTCTCTTCTTTCTTATCTTTTCTTTCATTCTTTCTCTTCTTTCTTCTTCTTCTTCTTTCTTTTCTTCCTTGTTTTTTTAAAAGTTTTATTTTTATTCTTATTCTTCTTGAATATTTTTTCCCAATAGCGCAGCATTTACAAACCATATATATATTTACATTATATAATATATTATATATATATATAATCATATTATATATATATATTAGATATAGATATATATATATCATATATATAATATATATATATTTAATATATTAATATTTATTTAATATGATAATTATATATATAATAATTCATTTGTTAAAACACTCATATATAGTTTTTTCAGGATTTCCATTCAAGTTATTAAAAATAGTTTATTCTCCCGGCTCCCGGCTACCGGCTCCGGCCTAATTCCGGCCTCCGAGTTTTTCTGAAGGACCCCATCGTTTTAATTCGCTTACGTCCCCCTTGCTTGGCTCCGGACTCCCGACTTCCGGGGACTCCGGACTTAACACTACCGGGACTCCGACCTCCGACTCCGGACTAAGCTTCAAGCTAATTCTCCATATTAACAAATCCTGAACATTAACGATTTCCGCCTATTAAATTGGATTAAGTATTCGATACGAATCCAACAATTACAAACTGTTTTAATTTTAATTACAGCGGAATTCAAAATTAAAATTTTACAAATGAAAACCTCAAAGCATTCAAATTATAAATTTAATATTTATGTAACTATTTAAAATAATTTCTCTCTTTTTTGAAACCTTGAAGGGTAATGAATACATTTTATTATTATTATGCCAAAAACCAGCTTTTTATCTATCGAAAAATAAGCTCTGGGAACAATATGAAAGTCAAGTTGTCGTAACCATAAAATATAGAATATTATTATATATATCATATATATATTATATTATATATATATATACAATATATATATATATAATAATATTATTATATATATACTTATATACTTATAATATATACTCAGTTATATATATATACTCTAATAATATATTTAAAAACTGAGATCCATCCATTGACGGGGACAAGTTTATTATTCACAAAGGAGACGTGTCATCTTATAAACAAAGACGTATTACTTCCAAACCAATACAACTGCAAACTAAACCAAATAAGCACAGTACAGAGAACATGACGATGCTACCTTCTTAAGTAAGAATGCATTAAACTTCAGTAGGAAAAAACCAGCAACGAATGGAGACGAGAAAGAAAGACTTTCCTTCTTCTAACTGGGTGGACCTGAATTTGCCAAGACGGCACCAGAAGAGAATAAACTTTAGAATAAAGTTTAACCTACCTACCACAACAACTCTTCTAGAAGATGGCTTTTAACTTGCGTTAGGCTATGAGAGTATGTTCCTCCAAAGAAGATGGAAACGACATGTTAATAATATTCATAGGAGGTGGGGAATTAAGGGGTAAGTTTTCAACTCGGAGCATCCGCTGACCTGTAGCTGCCCTATATAAAGATAATAGTCGGGTAACGCTGCAGAGTAAAGATATAAAAGGCAGAGAGGCAGTCCTACAAGTTGTCAAGAAAGCAATATTAAGGTCTTTTTATTAGCTTTTAGAATTCAGCTGTGGTAAAACTTGGACTGGTACCCAACCGGGAAAACAACCACACACAAGCAACAAAAAAACCACAGAGCAGCCACAATGGACTATCGAGACTGATACTCACAAATACAGGCGGATTATGACCCTCTATAGCTTGGAGTAAATAACCCCAAAGAGGCGGAAATTAAAACTATTCAACGTCTTGAACAAAACTTTTGAGCTTCTCTTAAGAGTAAGCCCTAATCAACCGTTCGCTAATATGACGATTTTCCAATACTATAGTTATCTCTCTCTC
>JABUQX010110997.1:0-20000 GCA_015478945.1 Trachelipus rathkii
TACTATCTATCTAACACATCTATGAGATATATCTAAATATATAATTCTTATATAATTAATATAATTATATATTATTCTCTATTGTTATTAACATATGATATATAGTATATATCACGATATGATGAAATTTTTAAGCTTTTATTAATGACTCATATATACTGATATTATATTATTCTTAGTTTATATTATTATATTTATCTAGTTCTAATATATATAATTGGTGATATATGTAATTATGATATATATTCTATAATTATTATATATATTATTATATTTATAATAGCAAAGAAATCTATATTTTTATATTTTATAGTGTATATTTTATATTAGTATAGTTAATGGATGTTAATATGCGTGGGTTAGTCCTCGTGATAATTCAATATTTTCTGTATCTTGATATTATATATATATATATATATTATATATATACCTATACTATATAATATATACTATATATATATATATATATATATTATATATAATATATTATATATATAATATTAAATAATTTTGTTTATATAAATAATTTTATATATAATATATATAATATATAATATATATATCTATATATATATATATAATATATTTCTATATATTTCTTTATACTTATAGTATTGTTCCCTATAGATATAGCTCTTTGGAGTTATATTGTGATGATTTTATTATATGTAGGTTGTTATTTTATTTTATGACTTTATGTATTTATGCTTGTTATTGTTATAGTTTGTTTATTTATCTTTTCGCCGTCCGGTTGTGTAGAGCTGTGTTGTACTTATTCCTGTTATATATATAATACTGTATATATTTAGTCATACCTGTTTGAATTATTTTTGGTAATTTATCATTTTCTTTATATTTTCCTTATTTATATATTTATTTATAACTTTTTCATATTATTATATTTTTATTATATCTACTTTTATGCTCTGCTAGTTTCGCTTCTATATTGTTGTATACACATAGCTATATAGTACAAGTATACCTAGACGTTTATATATATATACGAGCTTTGCCTAAATTCTTGACTATTTGATTATATATCCTTATACCCTTTTTATATTCTCCACTACTATCTACCTAGACTTATATATTATATTATATACTTATATATACTATGACATAGTCTGGTTTCTGGCGCTTTGAGTCTTAAATAACTTTATTACTTCCACTCACCCTCGCCTTATACCCAGTTTTCCCACTCTATTATAGCTTATATCCTCTTAGTACTACTGTGTACATCTTTGTAGCATATACCTGATAGTGGTATGTTATATACCTATCGCTCTCACCTATCGTGCGTATGAGTGAGATACTCGCTATATATACGGGCTTAGAGCTAGTTTGTTAGCATTCTATTATGACGCTCTCCTACTCATAGTGCATTTCTATGTTCTACCGCTATTTGAGTCTAGCGTACCTGTCTGGTATTAGTCTTTGAACTATACTATGCCTCGTTATTATCTGTATCCTAGTATATTTACTCTCACTTGATTGCTCTTTATGAATATAGCGTTGCCCTATTAGCGTTTCGTGATAGATGATATATATATATATTATCTGAGATAGTCTTTTCTATATACTAGTTATATCGGTGTATATATTTGTATATATATATAATATATATATACTACCTGTATATATATATAGTATAATATATGCTATATATATGTATATATAATATATAGCTATATTATATATATATATATATATATATATTATATAGCTATATATCTATATATATAGCTATATGTAGTGTACAACGATATTAATGAGTGTATATTAGTATTATATATTGTTTATATAGTGTTCTTATACCGTCTTTATTATATATATATTTATGTTATTATAGTATATATATATATATAAATATATATATATATATATATATATAATATATACCATATAGTATATACAGTATACTATATGTGATATATATATATATATATATTAGCTATTATAGGTATATACATACATAAATGCATATATGTATACTTATAATGTATAGTATGAGAGCGTGGATATATATATAGGTAATATTATATATATAATCAGTTTATATAGTTATGTCGTTATTATAGGGGTAGGGTTTATATATATATACATAGTTATATATATATATTAGTATATGTATATATATGTATTATATATATATAGCTATATATATAATATGAATATATATAATAGTACTATATATATATAAAGCGTATATATATATATATATATATATATATTAGGTATATATATATATAATATGATAGTATATATTATATATATAGCTATATATAGTGCTGTTACATATTGGTTTATGATATATATGATTATATATATTATATATAATAGTATATATAGATATTATACAATAAATATATATATATGCTATGATATATATATATAGTTCTATATATATATAGTATTATATATATATATAGTATATAGTTAACTATATAGTATATATAGTATATATATAAATATATATATATAATATAGTATTGATTAATATATTGTATATATATAATATATATGATATTAGTTTTCGTATATATATATATAGTATTATAATATATATATATATATGATAAATATAGTAGAGTATATAAGTAGTAGTCTATAATGCTATATAGTTTATATTATGTATATATGAAATATAATATGAATATAGATATACCTATATGTCATAGTTTTCGTAGTATATTATATATTAGTTAAATATATATAAATTACTTAAAATATAATAAAAAAAAATAAAAAAAATATAAATAAAAAAATAAATATATATATATATATATATATATATTTATATATATTAATATATATATATATATATATATATAATATATATATAGTATATATTATATAGGTATATAGTAAGTATAGTACGTCCTAATATATAGGTGTACTAGTATGTATATTAGCTTATTATTCTGTACTAATAATATAAAATTACGAAGAAATTTTTTTATTGCCTTTCAGCTTACTCTTCGATTGAAATATTGAGAAAGCCATATCAACATGCTAAAGACGAATTATTATAAATATATTTTTAAATATTTTATTGCATGTTTTTTTATGGTTTAAACCATTGGGTTTTTTATGTGGTTCAAGCATGGGTTAAAACAATTGGTTTAACTATATGTTTGAACGAACATTCTGTAACTACGAGTATTTAGATTATATATATATGTAGTCTATTATATATATATACTATATATAGTATAGTAATATATATAAAGTATATATGATATATATATTATATATATGATATATATATATATATATATATATATACGTATACTATATATAGTATATATATAGCTACCACTAATTAATAATAATGAATAATAATCGAATGACAATAATAATAATGCCAATAATAATATAATAATTATAATAATAATATAATAATGTCATAATAATAATGAATACTAGTCAGGTATAATGTATATAATCAGATAATTGAATGAATTTTTGATAAAATTTTGAAATTTTTTATTTTAATAAACGTGATGAATGTGAATTCGTGAGTTCCCGCGAGCAACATTAAAGACTAAAGACGAGAGCAGTCATGTTGCTCGCGAGCTATCGGGTTGGGAACCGTTGCCTTAAATCACCATAACCTACCAAAACTGCTTTTCCTAACATGTCAAGGATCATATTAACTATGAATCAACGATGGTCTAACATTATCAAGTACCTCTACCAAACAAAGTAGTTAATCGTTAACATTAACCTAAGAAAACTTAACCTAACATTCTCTTACCTGGGCATATGTTATGTCAACTATCAAGAGATCAAACAAAAAATATTTTTAAAAACTTTAACGAAGGATTTTAAAAAAGCCTGCCGTTCAATATGAAAAAGCCATTTCATAGATTTAATTATCTACTCCAAAACAAATTAGCCTAACTTTAGGCACATCCATTTTTATGTCTTGTATACCTAACATGCTATCTGATACCTAATAAAACTTGAACCACCCCAACTTGGTCTAACATATATTAATAACTATCAACATAACAAAACTTAATATAAGCATCAAACTTTAACATAACCTATTACATATTGCCAACGGGTTTCTCAAGTTCGCCGTCTGTTAACATAATCTACAGTTCCGCGAACTTAGCAAAATAATTTAACACGCATACATTAAGTCATTATAATATACCTGAGCGTAAACTGAGGCATGGGGCGTTTTACTTAACATATCTAACTACTGAATAGGGAAATGCCTAAGCATTAGCCAAAGTTCCCGTACCTTACAGAAGGGGATGTTTAATATAGGAAGTCATTACTTAGCCAAACGTAGCTTTGACAATCTCTACCTAGCAAACATCAGCCAAACTATCATTCGTGCTATACTATCAAATATTTAACCTATCAATTACTGTTAATATATCATTTAGGTCATGTCTGGCCAAACTAAGAAGTTTAGCCGTCGCACTGATATCGTCGAGAAACTTAAGATAGGTAACGAGAGAAAAACTGATAACAGATATATGGAAATCGGTGGGGGCGGATGAAATTTGTAATGGGGGAAGTGCAAAAAAAAAAATTTTTACTTTTATTTTTTATTTTTTTTTTATATCTCAAAACTACGATAGGTAGAAGAGAAAAACTAATGAACATATATGGAATCAGCGTATAAAATTCTTTTAAGGGGGGGCTCGAGCCGCCGGTGGGACAGAGGGGGGGACGTTGTCCATACTACCACCGGTAGTGGAGGGGCGGAGGAACCTCCTACCGCGACACCCAAGTCAAAGAGCGGTGCGGTTCCGGAGCCCTTCCGGAGGGGGGGAATAGTCTACCGCCGTCGTTCCGGCCAGTGAGGCTCGATGAGACTGGCCCGACTCTTTGCGCATCTGTTGCGTTTACGCCTGGGGTATTTCTTTTAGTTAAAAAAAAAAAATTTCTTTTTTTAAATAACATATGGGTTTCATACGGCTGAATTCTAATATATGTGGTATTTCAGTTTTCTGATACCTATTCGTGTAGTTTTTGGAGAATATAAAAAAAATTTTTTAAAAAAAAAGTAAATTTTTTTTTTTGGAGCATTTTCCAGGTACGAATATTTCATACGCTGATTCCATATATGTTATCAGTTTTCTTGTACCTATCTTAGTTTTCGAGATATCATGCGGGTAACTTCTTTAGTTTCACCTCATAGTCTAGCATACTATCATAACTTTACCTAATTTTAGCATGCTCCTTTTTAAGGTGTTCATATATACCCTATACAAATTTTCATAGCATAAGCAAAACGTGACTTAATCCACGACTTTCCAATCTATGTCATAGCTCTAAGCATAAACACTTTATCTCTTAGTAAATAGCTTATAATTAGCTGTTAACGTAGCAAAATATATCTAAACCTAACATAAGATTACAAAAAGCTACAATAACGCTTACTTACGTCTAATTATTCATGTATATATTTAAAGGTAGTTTTCCTAATATTACATATCAAAACTTAACCTGACATATATTACCCATCAACATATGTGAAACTAACATCGCTTAATATACTTTTTTACCCTATCATATTACTGTTAACTTAGGCCTATATATGCACACCACACTCACACACACTCATATAACGTAGCCTATATATACACACACTCACACACAATCATACACACACACACACCCATATAATATATATATATATATCATATATATATATACTATATATATATAGGTATATATCACGATATGTATATATATATATATGGTTTATATTATATATTATCATATATATATATATTATATTAATGATATATATATTATATAGTATATAGTATATATATATATAGGGTATTCTATAGTATATATATAGATATATCATATATATATATATAATAATTATATAATCATGATATAGATATATATGTATACTACTATATTATATAGTCTACTTGCATATAGATAGGGTATTTATAGTATATAGTAATGATATATATAAGTATATGATATATATATATATATATATATATACCTATATATATCATATATATTACTATATTGTGTGTAGTGGTAAACGTTTTAAGTTTGTGAAGCTTGGTTCTTATGCAGTGGCTATTAATATGGGCGTAGAGTTAAGAGTGAGTTATTTTGGTATGTTTGTTTTGATCTGAAGGATCTTTGGTAAAATTTTTTTGAACCATTAGGAAGAGATTCATGGGCTCGCTTTTTATGTTGTTTTTTTTTTTTTTATTTAAAGAATGAACTGCTATCTACGCACTATTACTATTACTTAGCTGCGGCACCAATTGCTACTGTAGTATTGTATTCCAATTTCGTTTTTTTTTTTTTTTTTTTTGTTAACCTCTTCATTTTCTTTTCTAGCTTTCAGCTTAAACATATTTTCAATTTTATCTTTCCCCCCCCCCCCCGTTTTTCTTTTCTTCGAACTTTATTCATTTCCGTGTATAGTCCCCAACCCCCATGCTTAAACACCCGCTCTCGTCTCACTCCTCGCCTCTTCCGTCGTTCCTCCTGATTTTCTGTTTGTTACGTGTCAAAAAATTTTTTTTAATGTATGTTTTCAAATAACTTTTTAAGAACACACATAGACAGTTAAATGAATGACGGACTTCCTATTGCAGGGGTGTCGTTCTTTTTCTTTCTACCAATATGTCTTCTTTATATGATATATATATCGTAAGTGTTAGAAAGTGTATATAATATTATATATATATAATACTAGTATATATAATTATATATCTATATATATTATTATATACATAGTGTTATATATATGATATATATAGTTTATATATATTATATATATGTATATAGGTATATATATTTCTATTATATCTATTATATCTATATATAGTATATATATATGGTAAGTATATATAAGAGTATATATATATGATCAGAAGCTGGGCGGCGGCCTATACATTTTTTTTGAGTGCGCTAATGCCGTTGCCGGACTTAGTGCGCGCTTTAGGCGGCATGCGCCTATAAGCGCCCATGGCGCAACCTATGCGCGCTTTGCGCCTACGACTTTTCGCTGGCTGGTGGGTGTTCGCTAAATTTATTTGCAAAGTGTGCGATAATAAAAGCATGCTTTTATAGGGAAGAACATTTATTGAATATTTGGTGTAATTAAAGTATCTACTCGTACTATATCTACACTCTCTTTACCTCCATGTCTTTGTGGTCTGTTTTCCCCCAGGTTTGTAGGGTGAGGTTTCACAGCACGAGTTTGCAGACAGAAGTTGAAAAAATTTTCAGAGGCATATTTGCCATTTATTTGTAGTTTAGAGAACTACTGAACTAGGTTAATATAGGCAGTAATAGTGATGGGAGCTATTATTATATTTATGGATATATAGTATATATATTATATATATTATACTAAGGTATTTATATATATATATATGGTAGTTTTTCTTATATATATAGTTTTAATATAGATTATATATATATATATAATGATAGATTATAAAGATATCGTGTGAAGTGTGGGGCAGGGGTTGGTGCGGTGCTACGCTGGGCTGAGAGGGGAAGGGCTAACGCTAACGAAGAATAATAAAAATAAAGAAATAACATATAAATGGAAAATAATAATAATGATTTGAAAAATGTAATAATAGATAATAAATGAATAATAATAATAATAATAATAATATAAATAAAATATAATCAATCGATACGTGATATTTTTAATGCGTTCATCGAACATGCGTGTTCGATTGGCCCAATCTCGCGTTAGGCCTAATCAGCGGTCGGATTGGAAAGCCGCAAACAGACGGCGTACCAGTGCTTGAACTTTCACCCTTGCTCGTCGGGGGAGATACCCGCCTAGAATCAACGTAGATCGAACTTGATCATCATCACCCACAACACAAATATGATACAGATACCGAACCGAGTAGCTGCAAAAGTTTCATCTGGAGCGATATCTTCAACCGTCTTCGAGAAATCGGGCAGGGGCGGGGGCCTTGACGCCTGGTTTTAAAGTAAACCAAGCATATTTCTTATATATTATGATACTATATATATAATCTATATATATATAATAATATAATAGTATATGTATATAATATGATTATATATATTAGTAAATATAGTATATATATATATTAAGGTAATAATATATATATATATATAATATATATATTATATATATATATGTATATATAATATATGATTAATTTATAAGTTTTATACTGGTTTTTAAAATGATACAAGTTTGGCAAGCTTCTAAGTTCTAACTTTCTTTTAAGGTAAAGAGAAATATATGGCTTTGTTCCTGTTCATAGGCGCGGGGCTATAGGCGCAAAGAATTGGCTGTGCGCCTTTGCTTAGTTCGCCTTTTTTAAAATTGTTGCGCTCATGGCGCCTAAGATTTGGACTAGTGCACCAATAGTGGCGGGGCATAGGCGCAACCTCGTGTGGCGCAACCCCCACTCTGACAGATATATATATATACATATATATATATATGGATATCATATATATATATATATTATATTATATAGTATGATGACAGAACCTCGAGTATATTTTATATAGTATAGTTTATATAGTATATTCATTAATATATATAGGATATATATTATATAGGTTATTATAATATGATATATAATATAGTATATAATATATATATTATTCTATATGTGTGTGTGTGTGGTGTGTGGTGTGTGTGTGTGTGTATGTACATGTTTGGCGGTTGAGTAGCAGTGTTCAAAATATTAGTTTTATACTCTTCGTCTAGGGCATTGCTCTATAGTGATCTTAATGGCTGGTCGTGATGTCTTGAGTGTATACTTTGCGAATGGATGACTTGCGCATATATATCGATCTATATATATATATATAATATATATATATATATATATATATATATATAATATATATAATTATAATATATCATATCTATATATATATAAGTATATAGTATATATATATAGATATACAAAAGGCTGGGCACGATCGTACTTTTACTTCCGTACTAACGAAGTATGTTTTTTCGAGTACGGAGAACGCCTCGTTACTTTTTCTTTCATGTAACGCTGCGTTCATGTGACCCGACCTTTCCGTTATTTTTTCGCCTCCGCGTTACTTTTTTAAGTCCGTTATTTGTTCAGACTTTCTTGAATGTTGAATAGGCCGAGTTGACCACCCGGTCGAGCTAAAAACAGTTGTTCTTTTTATCTATTTGTAATATAGGTATATATATATATATACTATATATATAGTTATATAGTAGATATAGCAAATATATATTATAGGTTTTATATTCTAGCTTCTAATATATATATTATCTATATATAAATATTATAGTATATTATACTATAATATATTAAACGAGAATAGGGGAATCTGCATAGAATAATGAACAGGGATGTGCTTTCGGTACCTGATTAAATATAATGTATTAATGCTAAGTATGGTGGGGAACACATCGAAGTCTGCATCACTTGGGCAGTGACTGAAAGGTGATAGTGAAGATGTGTGTGGATTCTGATAATGGCTGCCAGTAGGAATAGCGGTAATGTTTGGGGATGAAGATCTCTTTTAGTCAAGGAGGAGGTAATGGTCGAGTGCTGTTTAGAAAGTTGAAGAATGGTAATGCTGACAGGTATGCTATGGGTGGAAATTAACGCCGTTTGTGATAATGCTCAGGAATCGGGTAGGCGAGATTGTGATTGTGTTGGAATTTGGAGTTGTGTAGCAAGTTATGTTCGTTTTGGAGGGATAGTTTCGAGGTATTGGAGAATACAAGTAATGAGTACCGTTTTAGTAGCTTAACATAAGGGTAAGGGAGATAAAGGGTGTTGTAGAAATTTGAGTATATTTTTTAGTTTATTAATGTAATCGGGCTTATTTATAATCACAACATCGTTGACCTTGTCAGGTTTATAAATGAGTCGATTGTGCATGGAAAGTCTGATTGTGACCGCTGGAGCGCATGGTTGTGTTTTGAACTGGTTGGTGATTTATGGGATTCAAAACGTGAAAGTTTGCCGATGAGAAATAAGGAGAGAAGAAGTGGTTGATTTTTTAATTTGGTTTTTTTTTGTTTTGATTTCAAACGGGAGCGTAATGGATTGATTAATAGGCGACTCTCGGTTGTTTACTTACTTTTCTTGATATCATGGTGTGGTGTGAAGCTTCCGGGAATTGGGGTCGGGAGATTCAAGGTAGGGAAGACGATAGTGAGAATGCGTGGGGTGCCAAGAACATAAAATGGAGTTGGTAAGTGATTGTTTTTAATTTAATAGGTAGAGTGTCTAGAGGCGCAGTGGTTTTGTTATGTTTCTTGGTTATGATGTTCAACTGGCATAGTGGATGGGGTTATGAAAGAATTTAGAGGTGGGGGTGGCAGGGAGATGGTGTTAGAAGATGGAGAGTGGCAAGCGAGTGGAGGGTGCCTACCTATTTACTATATGGCGGGCTGATTTGATTTGGTAGTAGTAGTGATGCCGCAGTTTGAGCTCCCTCAGCCTTTTCGATAGAATAAGCGTAAAAAAGAAAAAAGGAAGAAATACTTAAAAAAAAAAATTGAGAAAAAAAAAAAAAGATAGAAAAAAAAAAAAAAAAAAAAAAAAAAAAAAAAAAAAAAAAAAAAAAAAAAAAAAAAAAAAAAAAAAAAAAAAAAAAAAAAAAAAAAAAAAAAAAACTATGAAGGATACGAGATAAAAGGTCTAGAACATTGGAATATACTATAATATATATGGATTACAGGACGAATCCGTGTCAATTTCAAGTCTGGGATGTATATAGAGGGGTGGTCACCCCGGTCCGATGGTGGATGCCGCCGATATTGCGCTTACGGCTTTGTTGCTTGATCTGTGTTGAGTGAGTTGTAGGCCTAGCGAAGAGTTGGGGTTTCTGAGTGTGATGACTGTAATCTCGCGTGCAGTCGCAGCTGAGATTACGTCAGCGCGCGTGAGCATTGGCATTATTTTGAAAAAAAATTTATTAATTTTATTTTTATTTTATTATTATATTATTTATTGTATTTTATATTATGTTATTATTATTATTATGTTTCTTTACATTCGAAGATAGTAACCGCGTACAGTAGGCGTTCTTCTGAGTTGTTTTTCAGATCATCTCTTCTGTTTTTGCTTCGTGTCTACCTTCTACAAATCTCCGCTCTACCATCGTCAGGTTCTGTCTTCTTACATTGCGAAATAAACATCGATTCATGCTTGTTCAATGGTCATGCCGCTGTGTTGTGTGGACTAGTCCCTAGCCGCCGCGCCCCAAGTCTTCGCAATGTTTGTGCGCCGCCCGCGATGGTTCGACTCTGACTCGACTGTACCGACTCCGACTCCGACTCCGGCATCCGGCGCCGACTCCGGCTCCGGCCTCGATTGTCGACTCCGACTCCGACTCCGACGTCCGCCCGGACTCCGACTCCTGCTGCCGGGGTGCTGCGGTCGTAGCATTTGGTTCAGTGTTGGGCTCCGTGTGAGGTGTTTTTACTCTTGGCTGCCACTATGCGCTTAGAAGAAGGATTCTTTGAATTTTTTATTATTAGTATTTATGTATAGTATTATTATTATTATCGTATTATTATTATTATTATTTATTCGTGTTATTAATTATTATTATTGACTTAATTATTATTTATTATTATTTATTAATTTATATTATTTATTATTATTATTATTATATTGTTTCATTATTAGAAATAAACACTATAATCTATAGTTATATATTATATATAATATATATTATTAGATATGATTTATATCATATAGTATAGTGATAGTAATAATATATTATAAATAAGTTTCAAATAATAAGATATATATGTATATAAAAGTTATTATAATATATCTATCCATTACATGTTATTGTTTTTCTTGATGTTGTTTTTTAACAATAATACATGTGAGACTTTTTGAAGGAAGTGATACGTCTGTTTACAGTTTGTCTTAAAAACACTGGTGTTCTTTTCAATTGTTGGAACAAATGAATTCATTCTCAAGGGGCGCGCTTACGACTGTTCCTCGTATAGGCAACAACTGGAATGTACTTTGTTTTACAGGTAAGAACAGAAAAGTGAAGGCTTGGTAGGTAGTGAGACTTTTGTTTAAAGAAAAGTAACATCCCGTTTCGAACAACTGAATTATTTCGAAAAAATTGATAGGTAATGTATTAATCTTTAAATCATCAAATTTTTTATCCACTTAAAGAAGTGCATTTTTATTTCTATTTCGAAAATTGTGGTCTGCTACTTACAAATGGTACGGTGCAGAATTGTTCTTAATCACACACTAAATGCTGATTATGAATATATAGATTATATGATGAGTAAGAATTATATTATAAAATAGCGAGTGAGTAGTATGTAGTAAATAGTATATAGATATATCGAGGTCGTAGTCCGAATATATATATATATAATATTATATATATATATAGTTACTATATAGTTGCTCTTTATATGGAGTGGACATGGCAAGGGTGTTTTCATATTATATATTATATATATATATATATATGCCGGTTTATATAGTATATATAGTATAATATAGTATAATACAATGCCATACGAATATATATATATATGATTATATATACATATAAAGGTGATTATTCACACAGTTTTATTATATAGTATATAATTAGATATATAGATATAGTGGTGTTGTCTTCATATGGGGGAAGCTGTGAACTTAGACATTCATGTTGCACTATTATATATATATAATGATCTATATATATATAGTATTATATATGCCACGGTTATAATAGGTTATAATCAAATATTAGTGAATGATTATATATCAGACGTATTTAATATATAATGAAGGTAGATTGTCAGTGGTGTGCTGCAAATGGTATAACAGGTACGAATAAGTGGTTTGATACATATAGTTTATATATATATATATATATATATAATGGAGTATAAAAGAGTTTTATACACATGCTTCATATATGTAGTAGTATATACTAGTACTATATATATTATATATAGTAAGTTTTTATATGTTGCATGGTCTGATCCTCGTATGGGGAGTGACAGGTGCTACAGGGGTTCTTATGTTTATATAGTTATAGTTTAGTTATAGTTATATAATCTATATATATAGTATTAGTTAGTAGGTAGTTATAGTTATATAATCTATATATTAGTATAGTATATATAGCTATATATAGTTTATTTCTGTATATAATATAGGTGGTGCTCATAATGGGGAGTGATAGGGCCAAAGGGGTGTTTGATAGGTTTCTTCATGGCACAACAAAATATAGGTATATTCATAAATAGGTATATATAACTATATATATATAATATATATATAATAGTATAAGTATAGGGGTGGTGGGCTCATATGGGGAAGTGACAAGACATCAATTTTTCAGTATTATATATATATGTAGTATATATACTATATATATATATATATATATATATATAGTATATGACTATATAGTATATATATCTATATATATATAATATATATATATAAGAATGGTTTGTCATATGGGGAGTACAGGGCGACAGTGACTGGTTTCATCTTATATTAAATATATGGGGTAGTTTTTAGCTAAAGATATCAAGTAATGTGCTCGAATATATATACACCAGTAGTGAGTGTTGATTATATTCACGTAGGTACTATGATTCGCATTATTAGAGGCAGTAGTTCCAGGTCTATTATTATATAGAGATACTGATAGAACGATTAAGCATATGACGAGGGATATGGGCGACGTATAGTCGATAGTTATAAAGCTGATGTTTTGATTAATATAGGTGAAGCGAGATATAATGAAACGGCGAGATTGTTTAGTTGAGAATTGCTGATGCCAAAACGATGCTATATTGATCTACGATACTCGTCGAGATATGTAGTAGAGAGTGCATGAAATTGGAATTTTTTTTTTTTTTTTTTTCTGATGGAAGTATATATATGAGAACTTACTGGTGAGACTGTGTTGGCAGAAGGTCGAAAATTTACATGTGAAAATTGAAATTTGTTTTTTTTTTTTTTTTTTTTTTTTTTTTTTTTTTTTTTTAATTTAATTTAATTCCGATGACAAAACGTTATAAATATGAACTCTCGAGACTTGTTCGTAGCTTTAATATTTTGCATGATTTAAAAGTTAGACCTATAAGGTTTCATGAAAATGACATTGTTTTATTTGGTTTTAATAATTAATTTAATTCGATGACTAAACGTTATAAATGATTGCGAACTCTCGTTGAGACGTTCGTGCTTTTATATTTTTGATTTAATTGTAAGTAGTTTAGACCTATAATGTTGTTCGATGAAAAAAGGTTGAAATTTTGTTTTTTTTTTTTTTTTTTTTTTTTTTTTTTTTTTTTTTTTTTTTTTTTTTTTAAATTAATATTAGAATCAGTCCATTGAAAAACGTTATAATATGAACTCCTCGGACGTACTTCGTAGCTTTAAATATTATTTTTGATTATTTAAAGAGTTTTGGGGTATAAGTTTCATTGAAATTGAAATTTTTTTTTTTTTTTTTTGTTTTTGTACATTAATTTAATTTCTATCAAAAACGTTATAAATATGAACTCTCGGACTTCGTAGCTTTATATTTTTTGAATTAATTTAAAAGTTAGACCTATAAGTTTCATGAATGAAAATTGGAGATTTTTTTTTTTTTTGTTTTTTTTTTTTTTTTTTTTTTTTTTTTGTTTTTTGTTTTTTTAATTACGATTGGAGAAAAGAATGCGGCTATAGAGATATGTAACTACGTGCGAGACTTCATAAGCTTTCTTCACAAGGGCTATTTTCTTGCTTGCGAAAAAATTTTAATTTTAAGATTTTGGATTATTTACAAGTTAGAGCTAATAAGTTTCATGAAATTATGAAAAGATTTTTTTAACTAACAAAAAAATAATAATTCGGAGCCGAAGTATAAGTATTATATATATATATATTTTATATAATAGATAGTATATAGTATTTTATATAATAGTCCTATATATAGATATATATATATATTAAGTATATTTTTTTCTTCCCGGTTGTTGATTATCTATTGGATAATTAAAATTTTTACTGAATCAATTGTTATTATTGAATGATGTATTGATTATTATATTGAAACGTCCAATTGGAATAGTCTGTAAACAAGATGAAATAGGGGGGCCCGGGTTTGGAGTTGGATTTTTAGAAAGAGATAGTGAGGGATGCGATAGAATAGACATAAGCTGCGGCTCAGCATCCCGGGGTTTTGATGAGGTATGGTATGCTTCTCTGCTCTCTCGGCTCTCTCGGCTCTTTCCCTCTGGCTCTCCCATCTCTCATCTCTCCTCCTCTCTCGGTATCTCGTCTCTCTTCCCTGCTACGGGAATGCTGGCGTTTTTAGTGTTACCGTGAAAGCCCAGGATCGCAGGCTCTTCGAACCCGCCCGAGGGCGACAGCCGTGATCAACACAGCTCTTGCGAGATCGCGGGGATTGCATTCGTGTGCCCTCCAACAGATGCGGTCCGGCCGGCGGGTGCTGTCTTCGCGGGGCGATGCCCTCGCAGCAGCCCAGCCCGCTCGGTTGCGATGCGAAATGTTGTAACTTTCGTTTTTATTTTTCTTTTCTTAATCTCTTAATAATTTTTTTCTGTTAGGATTTTATTTTTCCTTCGTTCTTAATTAGCTTTCCTTATTTACACCTTTTGTTTTTTTCTTGGTTTTTACTTTCTGTTTAGCTTTTTTATTTTGTGATTGTCCCGAGTAGTGAATTTTTGTTTTCTAATTTTCTTTTTTTTATTGTTCTTTTTTATCTATTAGGTCATTGGGTAACTTTCTTAAATGTTTTTCATTCTATCTTTTTTTTTTTTTCTTTATCAATGGCTTTTATACCCTTTAAATAACTTTGGAATAAATACATTTATTTGTTTCCTAACCTTTTTTCAAAAAAAAAAAACAATGCATAATACATTTTAAGTAATAATTTTTTATTAAACTGTGAGTCATAGTGAAAAAATTTACAAGCAATTTAACATATATATATATGATATGGTAGCTGTATATGATTTATTTTTATCGTATAGTATATATTATAAATATATATCTAGCTTAGTATACGTTATATATATAGATAATAGTGATAATATATAGTAGGATATAGTAATAGTATATAGTATAGTATAGTTATTTATATATATATATATGAGTATGATTATTGTCAATACAAGACGAAAAGCGTTAGCAAAACTAGATACTATTAGATCATTCCGTTGTAGATGATTAAAATCAAAGGTTCGATACGATTTTATTTAGGGGGATCTTCATCAGCAGCTTTATGGTAAAAAATATATAATATAACAAGACCACACTTCTCAGACGGAACCTGATTAGTAGGGCTGTATTGGGTGATTTAGTTGAAGAACATGATGAATCTCATTGTTTTTAAGAATTGTTGAAAAGCTAAATCAAATTAAATTTTTGCTGCCAAAGAGTCGACAAAACTATTAGCATGCGGTGGTACGCCACCTTTAAAAAAGTATTAATTGATGCGGCAATGGGGCCGTTGTGGCGTCTGGTCGCTCTCGACGTTGTTCACTGATGTAAAGTGCTATCATTCGTATAAAAATTACAGATGCTATTTGGCCGTCTATTGGGCTCGAATCCCCCCTCTTAACTTTTTCTCATCTTGTTTAAAATAATTAATTGTAACTCTCTTTGTGTTGCGTTTTTTTTTCGTCACTTTTCCTATGAATCAGTGTTCAGTAGAGAATTTTTTTTTTTGTTTTTTGTTCTTTTTTGTTTTTTTTTTTTTTTTTTTTTTTTTTTTTTTTTTTGTTTTTTTTTTTAGGTAGGGCTAAGCAAGAAGATGTTCCGTAGCCTATCAATTTCAATCAACTGCTGATAATCCAAATATAGCACCACAGATATAGCTTTAGTTAATGGTTTTTCAAACTGTAACCTTAAGTCTAGAGTTCCTGTCTTCACGATATTCAAATGGTTAGCGCCTACAGGAGCTTTTGATCAGGTCTGTATAGATTGTTGCATAGTAATTACAATTCTTGGCGCATACGAGAGGCTATCTATCCCCGTTCCAGTGTCAAGCGCAGCAGGAGGTGTTTTCTAAATAAGTTCGTGACAAAAGGCCCTCGAAGCTAGAGTTACAGCCGTCCTAGTCGAGCACTGGTTTCCAGCTTTAGGTGTAGTCCCGAATGAGGCAAAGCCATAACATCAGACGTACTTCCTGAAGTTCCATCGAGGTTTAAAAATGTAACAGGGTTTTCAGTATACTGCCCAACCACGCTCGCTGTATGAGACCGAGCCTAGTAATAAACGACACTTTGAGGGGAGCTACCCTGTAATTATATTGGTCAGATTTATGGTCGGAGGCCTGCTGAAATTAAAGATTTTAAGTTTCAAATCGTCGAATAGGGTCATTTTGGCAGTATCAGTCAAAAGAGTTTTTTCTATCTCCATATGTCGTGCTGATGATAATTTTACTTTTTCGTAGCATAGATGAATGTTTCAACGAAATTTGAAACACCGGAGTAGGAGATGTAGTTGTTGCAGCGGCTTTTACTTTTAACACGTTTAGGGCGGGCAATTGGGGGTGACCGTGTTAATCGTATTTGCGTATGACTGGAAAGGTAGAATAAGGCGGCTCTTGAGAGAATATGTATCGCCCGATTGACCTCCCGCATAGTAGGTCAACAGTTTTTACTTTTTTCTTTTTTTTGGTATAGATATCTGCGATTTTACTATCTTCGTCTATGTTATAGTACCCGTGCCGCAGGCTTGTAAAGTTGATGATTTAGCATCTAGAGAAAAATTAAGCAGTCTCTATATAACTTCTATCTGGGATAACTTGCTACAGAGGAGCAACAAGCGATGTCTCGTTGTACAATGAGCGGTCTATTTGACTAAAGCCGAATATAAGAAATTGTGGATGTAGGAAACAGCAGAGTGGCCAAATCATCAGTGAGATCTGTTTCCATCTTCATTAACTAATTTATTTTCAAATATAAAAACAACACCTGAGGATCTAAGTACTGAACAGAAAGCGCATGGCATATTGGTAATTTCGAGAGGCACATCAAGTATTGTTAATCGGCATGAACTGGATTGATACAAATAAAATTACTATCCTGAACAGAAATCTGTGTGGCCGGAAGGGTGAGCAATGCTAATTCACGGTCTTGGGCACAACAATGCCTAGAAATTGCAGGAGATGCATGTTGGCGTTCAAGGGCGGCTAAAAACTTAATGAAGGCATATTTGTAGCATTACGATGTACACCTATATATATTAACATAGCAAAGATATCTTTCTTTTTCCTTTTAAAATTTACTGTTTTTTTAAATTCTTTCTGTTTCTTCTTTTTTTGATGTTACACGTTTCTTATCTCTTTGTTTTTGTTTTTTTCTTTAGTTTTTTTAGCATTTTTTTCCTTTTTTAGAATTATTCTTATTGACCCGTCTTCTTTTCGTTTTTCTACCTCTCCCTTCCCCCCCGTAAGCTTTCTACGTACTCGGCTTTTTACAATGCCTAGAAATTGCAGGGACGTGTGGGCCATTCATTCGTTAAAACAGCTGTCCTAGGGTTCAAACCCCTGTCGATGATGTCCGGATAGTCATCCATTAACAGTAATTAATGCAATTAGCATATAATTTATTCTTTGCAACATTAATTAATACAAATAGTGAAGTGCATACTTTGTAACAGTAATTAATACAACTAGTGAATTGCATCCCTTGTAACAGTAATTAATACACCTAGTGAAGTGTATCACTTGTAACATTAATTAATAGAAATAGTGAAGTGTATCCTTTGTAACAGTAGTTAATACAACTAGTAAAGTATATCCTTTGAAACTGTAATTAATACCAAATAGTGAAGTGCATCCTTTGTAACAGTAATTAATGCAAACAGTGAAAGACCATCCTTTCACCAAGTACACAGATGATTTGTTACGACGTGAACATCTCTAGTTCTTGACAAAGTTTTTCAGACGTTTTTATTTAAATTTCAAAACTTTTACTTCTCATCAGGCGTCCTTATATTCCAATAGGTTTAAGCAAAAGTATGACCAAATTTAAACCCTTCATACTTATACAGTCACTCTTATAAACTAATGGAAGTAGATCAGTCGGACGTCCTTAGTTTATAAGTGAAACAATATATGCCTATATTCTAAAGAGTAAATTTAAGTAGAAAAATTGTAACAGTTCGCTAGTAATATTTTTTTTGAATATTTCTTTTCATTGAAATCAGAGAATTAGGAAGATATTTTACAAGTTCACTTACAAAGAGTATGATTACTACTTATTTTTTTATTGTATTGTTAATCTTATATTTCTCTTGGTATAGCTTTATAATATACAATTACAGGATTATTCTTATCCTCTTTAATCAGTGAAGAGTTGCTAAATTTTTAATAAACGGTTCTGTGCTTTGTCATCAATTAATCGGTTAACTTCCCTAAAAAAGATTTAACTACTGATTCACCGAACAGGATATGAATGGGCTCCAGCTGAGCACCCTTTGTTGCATTGAATTTTATTGAACATACATCTTGGCTTTTACTTTTTTGGGCTTATTTTCTAGCTACCTCCTGGTTTCAGCACCTGTGGACCACTCGAAGCACACCTGTTGGAAGTTGTTCTATTAAAGAATTTCTTCAGGTAGTTAGATATGACTGACTTAAGATGGCTTAAGCATAAATACGGAAGGGAAAGATTAGTTCAATTGACTACTTGTAATATTTTTCACAAGCGAGAGTTTATTTTTCGCACTTTTGATTTTACATTTAAATTCATTATAATTGTTAATCGGTATCCTAAATATTCATTTATCTTTCTATCGGAGCTATTAGATTTCAGGCGCCTCCTATCTTAAAAACTTACAGAATATGAAGCGGAAAAATAGGGAATAAGGAAGGAGGAATTATTTCTTGGGAAGGAATTTTAAAGGAGAGGGGGTGAAACATAGTGGAGTCACCCAATGCAAGGCGACATCCCCCTGCAGGTTATAAACCTTACGACTCCTACACATTGAGGTGATTTACAGTTATCAGAAAAAAACTAATATCTGAATCAG
>JABUQX010110997.1:22500-30000 GCA_015478945.1 Trachelipus rathkii
TTATAGTAATATGATTAGAGAGCCTATTTTGAGACCTTTTATTGGTTACTCGTTAAAATAAATAGACTTTCTATTAAATTTTGCTTTTTTTAACTAAAGAATACCCCAAGGGTATACCGCACCGATGGCAGGAGTCGGGGTCTCAGCCTTCCGGGGAACTACGGGGTAGGACTAATTCCCCACCTCCGGGGAGGGTCGGAACCCCCGCTCTTTGGTATTTGGGTGTCGCGGGGGTTCCTCCGCCCCTCCCCTACGGGGTATGGAAAACGTCCCCCCCTGTGTTCCCCGTCGGCTCGAGCCCCCTACATTGCCGTGTAATACCTTTACAAATAATATATATATATATATATATATATATATATTCCAACTTTCCTATTCCCTTTGATGGCTCTAATGTCTTACCCGTAAACAACATAAACATTCTAGGACTAAACATAAATAGTGAATTGTCTTGGAGACCTCACATCTCATCGGTTGCTAAAATGGCCTCAAAAAAACTGGGAATTCTGTTCAGATTGCGTGAATTTTTTTCTTCTGCTCAGATGCTCCAGTTATATAAAGGTCTTATTCGCCCCTGTATGGAATACTGTTCCCACATTTGGGGTGGATCCGGTTCCACCCTCCTTTTGGATAGAGTTGAAGCTAAGGCTAAGAGGCTTATAAACTGTCCCATACTTTCTGACTCCCTTGACCCTCTTTCTCTGCGTCGTGACGTCGGCGCCCTATCTCTTTTCTATAGGTATTACAACGGCAGGTGCTCGAGTGAATTGACCTCTCGCATTCCTCCACCACTGCGTCGCCCTCGTAACACAAGAGGTGCCTTGTTCTCTCATGAATATTGCGTGAATATTGGAGACTCAAGGATCACTCGTTGTGGTACCTCCTTCTTTCCAGCCACATCTGTTTTGTGGAACTCCTTGCCTTCTTTTATTTTCCCCGCTATATTCAATCTTCCTCTATTTAAATCCCGCGTCTGCGCCCACCTGAGGGAATTGCGTTAGGCAAGGGACAGGGTGGGTTTACTTTCCATTTATTTTAATGTTTTTCTTTATGTAATTTTTTTTTTTTATTTATTTATTTTTTGCCCCCTCCGTTTGAAAAGGGCATTGCCCGTGAGTGGTGGTATCATGTAAAAAAATATATATATATATATATACTATGTCCCTGCTCCTAAAAAAAAAATAGCCAATATTTATTTTATTTATTTATTTATTTATTTATTACATTTTCCTAACTAAAATTTTACAAGGATTCCAAAAATGTATTCCTTTTTGCTGTAGCTATTGTAGTTTTTTTTTTTACTTTTTCCGCACTAAAATGTTACCAGGATTCCAACAATGTATTCCTTTTCCCTGTATCTATTGTAGTTTTTGAGATATGAGTTGTAGTTTTAAACCAAAAGTTGGTTTTAAACCAACTATCACCCAAATATATATATATATATATATATATATATATATATATATATATATATATATATATATATATATATATATATATATATATATATATATATATATATATATATATATATATATATATATATATATATATATATATATATATAATTTTTTTTTATGACATAAAATTTTGGAGCGGGGGGCGGTGGATTAAGCCGATAATCTCGAAATATTTCTAGTATATGATCCTAACAATCAATTTAAGTGGTAACGGACATGATTCAAAAATATATAGGACCAGTTACGTTTTACGACTCCGTCAGTTTTAATTTTTTTTTTTTTTTTAACTAAAGGAATACCCAAGGGTAAACCACAAAGATGGCAGGAGTCGGGGTCTCTCGGCCTTCCGGGGAACGACAGGGTAGGACTATTTCCCCCCCTCCGGGAGGGTCTCCGGAACCCCCGCTCTTTGGTATTTGGGTGTCGCGGGGGTTCCTCCGCCCCTCCCCTACGGGGTATGGAAAACGTCCCCCTCTGTCCCCCGTCGGCTCGAGCCCCCTAATTTTTTTATTTATTTATTTATTTTATTTATTTTTTTACATTTTGTAATAAGCTTTACACGCTGATTCCAAATATGTAATTGGTTTTTCTGTAAGTGTCGTACTTTTCGAGATATTTTATTTATGAATTTTTTTTTTTTTACATTTTTGTAATAAGCTTTATACGCTGATTTCAAATATGTAATTGGTTTTTCTGTAAGTGTCGTACTTTTGAGATATTTCATTTTTTAAATTTTATTTATATAAATGTGATTTTTAAATAATTATTTAAAATATTTCGAACTTTTGAATCATGTCCGTCACCACTGAAATTCATTGTTAGTATCATATACTACTAGCAATATGTTAAAAAAAAAAAAAAAATCAAAACTGACGGAGTCGTAAAACATAACAGGGCCTATATGGATATATATATATATATATATATATATATATATATATATATATATATATATATATATATATATATATATATATATATATATATATATATATATATATATATATATATATATATATATATATCCTATATATTTTTATATATATATATATATACAGGTGAAAGAGTTACACCATAAAGGCAGGAAAAACTATAGACTTTTGAAAAAAGTTTATTTAGAAGAAAAGTTTACTATATGTATGTAGAACATGAAAAGCGATGTATTTTAAATTTTTTTTTTTTTTTAAATTTTTATATATTACTTCCAGAGACGCATGCTTTGTCGTGGTACTTTTTAGATCGTGCAACATTTTTTAATGGTTTGCGAGTTTATATTTTTTTTAAAACTAATGGGAACCCCAAGGGTATACCGCACCGATGGCAGGAGTCGGGGTCTCTCGGCCTTCCGGGAAACGACAGGGTAGGACTATTTCCCCCCTCCGGGGAGGGTCCAGAACCCCCGCTCTTTGGTATTTGGGTGTCGCGGGGGGTTTCCTCCGCCCTCCCTTCCAAGGTATGAAAACGTCCCCCTCTGTTCCCAGTAAATAGAGCTCTTGGCCGTGTGAAATTTTTTATATATTTATATATATATATATATATATATATATATATATATATATATATATATATATATATATATATATATATATATTATATATATATATATAATAATATAAATCCGGAACCCCCGCTCTTTGGTATTTGGGTGTCGCGGGGTTCCTCCGCCCCTCCCCTACGGGGTATGGAAAACGTCCCCCCCTCTGTTCCCCGTCGGCTCGAGCCCCCTACTTGGCCGTGTAAAATACTATATATATATATATATATATATATATATATATATATATATATATATTGTTTATTTACCATATATATATATATATATATATATATATATATATTTACACGGCAAAGCACAGAAGAGAGGACTATTTCCATGCCGCGAGAGGGGCGAGCCACGGGCACTAAATACCAGGCAACCCCTCCCCAGAGGAATGATCCTACCCTGTCGTTCCCCGGAAGGCGAGACCCCGACTCCTGCCATCGGTGCGGTATACCCTTGGGGTTCCTATTAGTTAAAAAAAAATTAAGTATAAACTTGCAGATCTAAAAAGTACTACGACAAAGCATGCGTCTCTAGAAGTAATTATATAAAAATTTAAAAAAAATTTTTTTTTAATACATTGCTTTCATGTTTCTATATATATATAATAGCTTTCTTAATAAACTTTTCTCAAAAGTCTATAGTTTTTCCTGCCTTTATGGTAACCTTCACCATATATATATATATATATATATATATATATATATATATATATATCTTATATATATATATATATATGCTATATATATATATATATATATATATATATATATATATATATATATATATATATATATATATATATATATAGGGTCTTCGGTAAAGTTTGGAATGTGATACGATATATTGGAAAATCGAATTATTTATGATATCAAATATACCTATAAAAATTATAAAAATTTTAAATAGCATTTAAATATTTGTGTTGGTGAAGCTCGAAAACTTTTTACTAATTTACTTTTTTGTTTTTAGAAATTAATAATTTATATATATATATATATATATATATATATATATATATATATATATATATATATATATATATATATATATATATATATATATATATATATATATATAATATATATATAAATATAATAATAATAATAATCGTGTATATACTATTATATATATATATATATTTATATATATATATATATATATATATATATAATATATAATATATATATATTCTTCTATAATATATATATATATATATATATATATATAATATATATATATATATATATATATATATATATATATATATATATATATATATATAGAAGAAGAGAGAGAGATTTGGTTTCTTTAGGTTCTTTTTCTTGTTAGCTTAGGTGAATATGATATATCGATAGTAATATATCTCATAATCGATATAGTAAAAAAAAATTTACTGTCAAAATGGTCGACACATTTTTTAAAAAAATGTCCATATTGTCGACAGCATTTTGGTCGACAGGATTTTGGTCGACAACTTTTTGTCGACTATTTGACCTGTCGACCATTTTACCTGTCGACAATTTGGTCCTAGCTTCATATATATATATATATATAATTATATATATATATATATATATATATATATATATATATATATATATATATATATATATATATATATATATATATATATATATATATATATATATATATATATATATATATATATATATATATATATATATAAGACGAAGTTTAAAAATAATACGAGAAAAAAAAAATTTTCACAGATAGCATTTATGATACATAAATAGATGTTCTAGGGGCGAAAATATTTTTTTTTTACCTATGTTATGGGGCGAATTAGGTTAGGTTAGGTCAGGTCAGGTCAGGTCAGGTCAGGTCAGGAAAAAAATTTTATTTCGCCCCTAAAACATCTATTTATGCATCATAGAGGCTACCTGCGAAAAAAATTTTTTGATCTGAGCTCCCGTTCCGTGTGGGCGTTAAGTAACTTTTCCCATATATATTTTTTTGTTATAATATATATATATATATATATATATATATATATATATATATATATATATATATATATATATATATATATATATATATATATATATATATATATATATATATATATATATTATATATATATATATATATATATATATATATATATATATATATATATATATATATATATATATATATATATATATATATATATTTATATCTTTCTATATATATATATATATATATATATATATATATATATATCAATTTATAATAACATATATATATATATATATATATATATATATATATATATATATATATATATATATATAATATATATATACATTTATATATTTTTTTTATATATATATATTTATTATATATATATGGACCTTTTCTGTTTTACACAATGGTCAGTTTTGAATTTTTTTGTTTTTTTTTAATATATTGCTACTATATGATACCAACAATGAATTTCAGTGGTAACGGACATGATTAAAAATATATAGGACCAGTTACGTTTTACGGATCCGTAACTTTAAAATTTTTTTTTTTTTAACTAAAGGAATACCCAAGGGTAAACCACAAAAAGATGGCAGGAGTCAGGGGTCTCTCGGCCTTCCGGGGAACGACAGGGTAGGACTATTTCCCCCGGGGAGGGTCTCCGGAACCCCCGCTCTTTGGTATTTGGGTGTCGCAGGGGTTCCTCCGCCCCTCCCCTACGGGGTATGGAAAACGTCCCCCCCTCTGTCCCCCGTCGGCTCGAGCCTATTTTTTTTTTTTTATTTTTTATTATTATTATTATTTTTACATATTTGTAATAAGCTTTATACGCTGATTCCAAATATGTAATTGATTTTTCTGTAAGTGTCGTACTTTTTGAGATATTTAATTTATGAAAAAAAATGTTTTTTTTTACATTTTTGTAATAAGCTTTATACGCTGATTCCAAATATGTAATTGGTTTTTCTGTAAGTGTCGTACTTTTCAAGATATTTCATTTTTAAAACAATATTTAACAAAAATGTGATTTTTAAAAATTATTTAAAAATACTTCGAACTTTTGAATCATGTCCGTTACCACTGAAATTCATTGTTGGTAGCCTATAGTAGCAATATATTAAAAAAAAAAAAAAAACAAAACTGACCATTGGCTAAAACAGAAAAGGGCATATATATATATATATATATATATATATATATATATATATATATATATATATATATATATATATATATATATATATAATAATAATATATATATATATATATATATATATATATATATATATATATATATATATACTACTCTGTCCCAAAAGTAAGTTTACTGAATATCCCATGAACGACTGAATAATGTAGCTCCTCCGTGACGTATACGAGTGGGTAGCTAGTTACCTAGGCTACATATCCATACCAGTTTTAACTAGATTTATAAAGTCAGTCTTGCACTACATCTGTTTATGTATGGGTGTGTGTTCTAACCTCGTTACGTTTTTGCACTACATCTTTTTGTGTATGGGCATGTTTTCTATCCTCGTTACGTTTTTGCGATGCAAGTAAATATTGAACAGCGGTACGCTATCAAATTCTGTGTGAAACGTAACAAGTCTGCCACTGAGACATTTGCTTCTTTAAACGAAGCTTATGGGGATGCTACTCTATCGAGAACTATGGTTTTTAAGTCACAAAGCTTTCAAAGAGGGCCGAGAAAATGTTGAAGACGACCCTCGTTGTGGAAGACCAATCTCAACAAACGATGAAAATATGGAAGATGTTAGAGCTGTGATGGAAGACTGCAGTTCAGTGTCAGAGTGTTTGCAGAAAAACTGGTTTTAATAAAAAGAAATGAGAGAGTTCATGAGAAATTTAAATAAAAACCATTTGCAAAACTAGTGCGAAAACTTGTCTATATTGGGTAAGAAAGCGAACAGGGTCAAAATTTGTCAAGATTTACTTGAAAGACTCGAAATGGAGCACATTTTTTGGATAAAGTTAAAACCGGCAGCGATGAATCTTTGGTTTTAGTACGATCCAGAAACCATTTTGGGACGATTGAAAACCTAAAAAATACTGTAACACGTGAACTAAACACACTTCAGGAAAATGACTTCCGGTACTGCTATGAACAGTGGAAGAAACGTTGGAACCGCTGTATAACCCTCCCGGGTCATACTTCGAAGGAAATAAATTGTAATTTCAAGTAAATCCAATACATAATTAAATACGACATCAGTTCACTTACTTATATATATATATATATATATATATATATATGTCTTATTTATAATAATATATATATATATATATATAAATATAACTAACTCTTCATATATGTATATATATATATATATAATAACTATATATATATATATATATATATATATATATATATATATACTATTTCATTATAATAATAATATATATATATATATATATATATATATATATATATAAATATAAATTAAAATATACATATAACAAAATATATATAATAATAGCATAATAATAATAATAATAATAATAATAATAATA
>JABUQX010110997.1:45000-49421 GCA_015478945.1 Trachelipus rathkii
CACACACAGTCATTATCACCTCTTCATTACTGCCAATATTATACAGATTTTCAAAGTGTTCTTTCCACACTCCACTCACAATCCATTTCATCAGTTACAAAAACACCATCCCTATTCATTATTTTGAGCAGGTTCCCTTATTCTAATTCTTAACCTTTCGCTTCCTTCCAGAAGAGCTTCCTATTCCTTGTATGTCCCCATTCATCCTCCTTCCAAACTGTTCATTTACCTCTTCTTTTCTCTTGCATCTTTTAGCATTCCTTTTTTCCTCCTTATATAATTCCAAGCATCTTTCTTTTGAAACTTCATTTGCTTTTAGTACATTCTACCACGCCTCTTTCTTACTTTTAACCGCTTGCATCACCTCTTCATTCCACCACTCACTGTTAGCATTCTTACTTCCTACTTTAGCACACCCACATACTTCTTTTGCACTGCTAACAATTTCTTCCTTCATTTGCTCCCTGTTCAGTTTCAACTTGTTTACATTCAACTGATTTATTTGCAAGCGCTCTTACATACTTATCCTTATTACCTTGTTCACTAAACTTCTCCTCTTAATTTTGCCCACTTCCTTCCATGTATCACCTTCCTATCCATCCAAGACCCTACTAACTTAATTTTACATAAAACAACATAATGATCCGATAATCCATTCCTAACCCCCTCACTGATTTAACATCAACACATACTTCAACATCTCCTTCTTCTCCAAAAATCAATCATGCTTTTCACTTCGATACCATCTCTACTACACCAACTCTAGTATACTTATGGATACTCTTGTGTTAAAGAAAGTATTACTTACACACATACCTCTCCCTCACAGAAATCAATCACCTTCCTACCATTCTCATTTTCTCCAACCCCAAAGCCACATGTTATACCATCCTTTTTTTGCTCACATATATATATATATATATATATATATATATATATATATATAATATATATATATATATATATATATATATATATATATATATATATATATATATATGGGCGAGAGGGTGTTTAAGTATGTTTTCAAGTACAAGTACAAAGTAAAAGAGTACTCTAGGGTGTTCAAGTACAGTACAAGTACAAGTACTCTAGAATTTGTTCAAGTACAAGTACAAGTACAAGTACATGGTATCAAGTACAAGTACAAGTACAAGTACAAGTACTTTATGAAAACTTGCATATATATATATATATATATATATATATATATATATATATATATATATATATATATATATATATATATATATATATATATATATATATATCATCATCATCATCATCATCATCATCATCATCATCATCATTATCATCATCATCATCACCACCCATCTTATCTCCCCAAGACTGGAGGCAAGGTGCGTAACATATACCGGAAACATAAAAATAGTAGAAGAATATGAAGCAAGTAGAAAAGAAAGCCCAGCCTTACCGCCCCCTTTATACCAATTAGTAAGAACTCGTCGCAGTCAGAAAAATCCACCCTAGAGCTTCACGGGACCGCGATTGACCCTCAACTATGACCTCTCGTCAATGTGGGGTTCATTCCTTGGCCCAGGTGGGCTACAACCATATCTCCTCACAAAACCCACCATTCACTCCTGTTATGCACCTTTCTTCTCGCCTCTGCCAAACTCACATTTCTCTCTTCCAGGCATTCCTTTTCTGACTCATTCCACTTTTTCTTCTGTCTCCCATCCGGTCGATTCCCAACACACTTACCACTATACATCCGTTTAACCAACCGTCTGTCATCCATCCTTTCCACATGACCAAACCATCTCAACGTACTTTCATTTATTCTCTCATTTACCCCAATCTTCACACCAAACAACTCTCTAATACGTTTATTCCTCATTTTATCAATTCTTTTCACACCTAACACGCCACTAAGATTGTCCATCTGAACACATTGTACTTTAGATCAGACCATAGTCCCACTACTATACATTAACACGGGTAACAACATACCCTCATGTAAGACCCTAGCGCACTCAAGACTTAGTCCCTTTACATCCACCAACGATTTAATTGCACCAGCCACCTTAGTGCCATTCACAACTTTCCTACTACACTCTGCATCATCCGCTCCCTTTTCATTCAACATATATCCTAAATATTTAAATTCAGACACTTTTTTCAGCTGCTCACCATCTAACATAACTTCACACTGAGGACTGTCCTCACTCACAACCATAACCTTACTCTTATCTACGTTTACTTTCAAACCCTTTCTTTTACACACCCTACCAAATACCAAATCTCTCAAACTCTCTTCAGATTCGCCACACAAAACCAAATCATCCTCATATAATAGGTAGGGAACCCTCCACTCTCTTCCATTCTCCATCATTCTAACACTATCCTTGTCACCCCTACCTCTAATTCTTTCATAACCTCATCCATATACAGATTGGATCGCCAAGGAGACATAGCACATCCCTGTCTCACTCCGCTATTAATATTAAACCAATCACTTTCGACTATTTATTCTTACACACGCTTCACTATCGTCATACATACTTTTGATTCTATTCAGAAGCTTACCACCAACACCATATCACTAACACCTGCCATAGAGCTTCCCTATTAATCCTATTATGCGCCTGTTGCAAATCCATAAATCCTAAATACAATTTATTCTTCTCCTCCCTCATTATCCCAATCATTTGTTTCAATGTACGGATTTGATCCACACATCCTCTACCACTTCTAAACGCACCTTGTTCTTCACCAATCAGTCCTTCAGTCACTCGACGCACTCTTTCGACCAAAATATCAGCATATATCTTCCCTACAACACTCAATAAACTAATTCCCTATAATACTTACAGTTACCTTATTCCCCTTACCCTTATATAAGGTACTAATATTGCTCTCCTCCAATCCCTCGGAACTATACCCTCCATAAACGCTTTGTTATATACAACTTCCAAATCCAATCAATCACCATCTCATATATATATATATATATATATATATATATATATATATATATATATATATATATATATATATATATATATATATATATATATATATATATATATATATATATATATATATATGTCTATATAATATGGTTTTGTGCGGTGAATCTGAAGAGAGTTTGAGAGGAATGGTAGAGAGATTTGGGGGTGTAAAAGGAGGGGTTTGAAAGTAGATGTAGATAAGAGTAAGGTTATGGTTACGAGTGAGGACAGTCCTCGGTGTGAAGCTTATAGATGGTGAGCGCTTTGAAAACAAGCGACTGAGTTTAAATATTTAGAGACTATATATATATATATATATATGTTGGACGAAAAGGGAACGGATGATGCCGAGAAGTGCTAGTAGATGAGATAATTGCAGGAAGGAGGATGGTGATAAATCCTTACTGGATGTAAAGAGATAGCAGTGCGCCCCAATTATCACGTGATGGTGGATTGTTACCTGTGTTAATGTATATTAGTGAGACTATGGTCTGGAATAAAAGTTATAGCTAAGGTATAATGTGTTCAGATGGACAATCTTACAGGCGTGTTGGGTGTGAACAGTGATAAACGAGGAGATAACGTATTACAGTTGTATGGTAGAAAAAGGGATAAATGAGGGAGTAAATGAGAAAGTATGTTTATAGTTTGGTCATAATGGATGAAGAAAGTCGGTTGGTTAGGAAATGGATGTATAGTGGTAGTGTGTTGAGTCGACAACAGAACCGAGAAGAAAAAAGTGGATTGAGTGGCAAGAAATGTCTGGAGAGTGAAAAGTGAGTTTGGCGAAACGAAAAAATTAATAGGGTTTTATTGAGGTGTATATTGTGGCCCTGGGCCAAAAGTGAACCACATTAACGGATGCGTGAGGGTCCGTCATCCCGTGAATTTCAAATTAGTTTTCTGTGCGGCAGTTCCCACTAATAGGTATAAAGGGAGGTAAAGCTGGAGGCTTTCTTTCGACGTGTCTGTTCTTCTACTGCACTTTCTGTTTCTGGTAAATATTACGTACCCCCAGTCTTGGGGAAAAAAAGGTGGTTGATGATGATATATATAATGATGATATATATATATATATATATATATATATATATATATATATATATCATAATATAATATAATAATATATATATATATATATATATGCTATATATATATATATTATACTTTACATTCATAAATGGAAATTTATTTAGAATACATTTATTTAAAATATCAATACGTAGGAAAATGATAAAAAGAAAAAAAATATTGGCAAGTTAAAAATGCCAAAAGTACTTGCAAGTACCAAGCACAAGTACCAAGTACAAAAGGCTCAAGTACAAGTACCAAGTACAAGTACAGTGATTTTAGAAACTGCAGAGTACAAGTACAAGTACAAGTACTCCAAAAATGTACTTAGGAGTACAAGTGCAAGTACAAGTACTTGTACTTGAACCCAAGCCT
>JABUQX010110998.1:0-2500 GCA_015478945.1 Trachelipus rathkii
AGTTGAGTCTTGCCATCGATTTTGTCGGACACGTTCAAAATTATTGCCAGAGTCTGTTTATCTGTTTGCAATTTCGTTCATAATTTTAATGCGTAGTCTTCAACGGTGTCGATTGCAGAAAGTATACTAGGTCTTTAATCGTCCCAAAGGTAATAATCCTAGATTTGGGTCTGGTGAACTTGCTGCTGGGCATGGAACTGGGCACCTCGCCTAATTCATTGATTAGTAAAGGGCTCATTCAGGTTGTTGCACGAACTGCAGGAACTAATGTTGCAGGAGCGCGCTCATGCTTAAACACATGGATGTTTTGGGGCAAAATGAAGAGGTAGCATGCATCAAGACCAAGGTAGGAGCTCAATGGTAATTCCAAACAGTTTAGTAGTAGATTATGCAATTAAGCTGGGAGGAAAGTCGAACTATGAAGTACATGGTGATCATTGTTAAAATTCCTGCCCCACATAGAAGAACATGATGTTGTGAACGATTTCTGTTCAAGTGGCATGAGGATTCTCCGCTGCCCAAATGTGTTTCGTTATGAACGTTTAACTATAGGCTGTTCTTGTAAAGTGAGCCTCATCAGTAATAAAACGTTCGTTAAAAAGTTTGGGTCAATACTTTGGTTTGAACAAACATGACAAATAGACACGAGAGGAAGCATAGATCCGATGGCAATGAGACGTAAGTGCACCTGATTGGACGTGGTACGGGTGTAACTGTTGCTCCGTGGTGTAACCTCACATAATACTAGATTGGGTTCGAATTAAATGTAGAGATTATCAATTCTGCGCGTGCGCTCTTTTCAGGATGCTCAGTGAATTGTCATAAGACCTAATTTCCTTCTAAATCAACAGTCCTAGTAGATTGGAGTCTGCCTGCATTAGTGTTCTCCTCTTTGGACTGCAAATACCTGTTTAGACAGGCATTGGTGAATAGTAGCAAAAACCTTGCGCTTGAGCAAATTCGGTTGGGATATTTCTCTTGGTACAAATGTCTTTCTGCAGAAGGCTATTGCAGCGTGCATTCCCATACACTAAGATGCGCATGTCAGCTAAGTTCGCAGAGTAATGATACAAGTGGTAAATTACGATCCATATTCCAGTAACGATAAGAAACCGTAAAAAGACACGTACGAGTCAATGACGTTACAGTTGTTAATGCGTTACCACAAACGGACACAGTGCATTGTTATTGTATACAGTAGTTGGTTATTTTGGTCAACAATGTGCTGAAATGTTATATGATAGCATCGTCTTAATACGAAGAGTTTGTAGATTATTTAAATGGATGTTTTTGGGAAATCAAATAGTAATACTAAATCAAAAGTCATTAATTTATTAAATTTATACCTATTACCATTTGGGATTCTGCGTACAACAATAGGTGTTTTCTTTGGTTCATTAACATTTTAACGCTAAAGTTCATGCGCTTTCATGGAATGTCGCCTCAATTACTTTTAACGGCCGCCATTTTTAAATTTATATAAATTTGATATTTCTTTTTTTGTGAATGTTTGCTTACACACAACAGTACGCATCCCAAATATAGGGTTTGTAACGTACTTGGTTTCGTAGTTACAAATATTTAGTAAAACACATACAGACAAGCCAAACGGAAAACTAAGCACATTACGTCATACCTTGTATAGAACTTTTACTTTATTTTTGCATTTCTTATCAGTTACCGAAAATTTTTTTTATCAATTTTGCTTTATCATAGTAGTAGCACATTTATTAACTATTAATATATATATAGTATATATATATATATATATATATAATATATACTATATATATATATATATAATATATATATTAATATATTATATAGTATATATTATATATGATATATCTTTATATATATATATATATATATTCATATATATATATTATATTATATATATCTATATATATATATATATATACGGAGTATAATATATATCTATATATCTTTACTATATATATATATATATATATATATTATTATGTATATATAAATCTATTATTATATATGGTATGAGGGTGGTTGTGTTACCTGGTGTTAATGAATAAGTAGGTGACTATAGTCTGGACTAAGGAGGTAGTAGAGTCTAAAGCAACATGTGGTTCAGATGGAGCAAGTCTAAGGGGCGTAATTAGTGTGAGAAGAAATTTTGATAAATGATGAACGAACGTATTAGAGAGTTGTGTGGTGGAGAAGATTATAAGGTTGTAAATTGAGAGAATGATGAAAGTAGTTTGAGATATTATTGGTCATTGTGGAAAGGATGGATATCGTCGGTTGGTTAAGCGCAATTGTATATGTGAGTGGTGCTAGGGAATCGACGGCTGGGAAGACCGAGGAAAAGTGGATTGAGTCGTAAAGGAATGCCTGGAGAGAGAATGTAGCGTTTGGCAAAGGCAAGAAAAAGGAAGTGCGTAATAGGAGTGAATTGGCAGGGTTTGTGAAGTGTAAGGGTTGTGGCTCAACGGATGAACCCTAAGTTGACGAGATAGACCATCCG
>JABUQX010110998.1:12500-15000 GCA_015478945.1 Trachelipus rathkii
ATAACTAATAATAATATATATATAATATATATAAATATATATATATATATAATATATAATAATAATAATAATGCTCAATAATAATATGTAATATATATATATATATATATATAATAATAATATAATAACTAATAATATAATAATAATAATAGCAATATATATATGTATAACTATAATATATATATAATGTATATAATATAATAATAATAATAATAATAATAATAATAATAATAATATATATATATATATATATACTTTATATACTATATATACTCTTATATATGCTGTATATATATATATATATATATATATATACTGTGCACTATATTATTATTAACAGACATGATTCAATATAGAATATAAGCGGGTAAATATAAATGACAACTATAAACAATGTTGAAAGTGATCCCTTTTATCATCAATACAGGCTTCGATTTTCTTATTTTGTTTCTCAACACCGCTTTATCAATTATAAGCCTGAAATATAAATCTGAAATATAAAACATATATGATTAGAGAGGTGCGCAGTGACTCCCCAAAACACATATATATATATATATATATATATATATATATATATATATATATATATATATATATATATAATAATTATTTTTATATATATATATAATATATATAACATATAATAATAATAATATATATATATGTTATATATATATATGTAATAATATATATGTGTCTAATATATATAATAATATATATATATAATATATATATATATAATATATATATATATAATAATATAATAACTCTTAATATATATTTATCTATTGTTTTTATATATGTATAATAATATGTTTATGTAATAATAATAACTAATATATTAATAATATATATATATATAATAATAACAATAATAATAATAATAATAATAATAAATATATATATATATATATATAATATATATATATGAAATAACATATATATATAATATGTATAATATAATATATATAATTGTAAGTCAAAATTTTTCTATTTACTCGAACTCTGCTCTTTCAACAGCAATATGTATATGTGTATATCATATATATATATGTATGTATATTATGTATGTAACTATTAGTAATAGCCAACAACCAATAACATGTATATATGTAATGTATGTATGACAATAATAATAACAACCACAACAATTAGCCAATAATATATATATATATAACTCCATCATCATATGTAATAATGTATGTAACATTATATATAGTATATGTGTATATATATAATAATAACATATGTAATATAATAATAACAATAACCAATAACAATTGTAACCAATAATAATAATAGTAATATAATAATAACAATATATCAATTTCACCACTATTACTATTACTATAATAATAATAATATCAACTAATATAACATATATCTTTATCTTTGTAATAATATATATGTAATAATAACTATCTGCTTTTGTACAAATAACCAATATATAATATAATATATGTAATAATAATATATATATATATATATAATGGCAATATATATATAATAATAATAATAATAATATATATATATGTAATAATATATATATAATAATAATATTATTAATAATAATATATATATAATAATAATAATAATAATATATATATATATATATATATATGTTTATATATGTAATAATAATATAACAATATATATAATATATATCTTAATAATATATATATAATAATATAATATATGTAATATATATATATATATATATATATAATAATAATAATAATAATAATATATATATATATAATAATATATATATATAATAATAATATAATATATATATAATATCAGGTAGGTAAAGGTGATAGACCTGCATTGTCACAGTATAATTATGAGAGAAATATGCGCACACGCATTGCAAAATCACACTTAAGGCCATCCTCACCTGATTGATACACGGGGTGTGAGAGATTGCAAAATTAAAGGAGGTGAAGCAAGAGAAAAAGAAAATAAACAGTCCATCCATTACCAGTAGAGTACATATAAGCATAAATAAGAATAAGTATAGCTATTAAGTGTTGGATTTTGTGAAAAGTTCCTGAAAGCGAATCAAAAAACCTAAGAAAAGTTAGTTTGGTGAGACAAACAATTTGATTCAATAAAAAAAAGAAAATGCCAAGATTGTTAAGGACATTCGAAAGGTTGAATTTTATTTTTGAAAGTGTTGTACTTGTGTGAAAGATTCTATCAAATTGAAAGATTGAAGAAACTAGTTTATTGACACATTAAAAACATCGTAACTACAACAAGGTCACACACCTACAATCATTAATCTATAGATGAAAAATCTTTCAAAATGAAAGGGATTATGAAGAGTGGAATAGTGGGTATTTGAGGAAGAGTAAAGAGAAAGATAGGATTGAACGGAATCTTAAGGACGCTACTATTGATGGATTTAACGGATGAACGGCGGCTGTCTACAAAGCTATACTAAAGAAGGATCGGAAAGAAAATCAGAAAGAAAGCTGAAGTGAGTCAGAAAACT
>JABUQX010110998.1:17500-20000 GCA_015478945.1 Trachelipus rathkii
TGTCCGCTATAACTATATATATATATATGCATATATATATACATATATAACTTACTAGCAAACAAAACCCACAAAATTTTCATATAAAAACCAATATATATATGTACATAAAAAGTTTTTTATAAAGTTATTTTTCTTTCTTTATATATATAACTCTTATATATATATAATCATATTATCAAAAGATATATATATATATATATGATATAATATATATATAATATTTTATATATATATATATATATATATATATATATATATATATATATATATATATATATATATATATAGGCTGTATTTGTCCGCTGCAGTAGAGACCTCACGTAAATGCTTTCAATATTAAAGGTTTTGACCTTTGTTTCTTTTGTTTACCAATTCACTTTCTCCGTTATTCTTATTTCATTTGTTCGCTTCACCATGGTCGAATTTTTTTTTTTTCCAAATTTAACGTATCCAAATTTATTATCCCCATTGTTCATCTATCATCTTTTCTTCTAATTATATTATCTGCCAATTTTAATTCTGTTTCTCGGCTCTGGACATTGATATCTGTTAATTTTTTTTTGCCATTTTATCTAATCGTTCTCTTGTCCATCCCTACGTGTTATTTATTGCTTATATATCTCCATATATAGTGCTGCTCTTAGTTTTTGTATTGTTCTCGCTGTCTAATGTCATTTGCAGGTTACACATACTGCTCAAAAAGGTTTTATCTTTAAGTAAACACGCACACGCACACGCATACACACACACGTATTCACCATCCCCTCTGGTAGACTTTTCAAAGTCTGTATATATATATATATATATATATATATATATATATATATATATATATATATATATATATATATATATATATATATATATACTATATAAATACTTTATATATCTTTGCTCATATATATATATAGGCAAAATTAAAGACCCAAGGCGACATATCCTGATACCAGGCGTTTGAAGGCATACAAGTCAAAGAATGTTCGAAAAATGGATGAAGGGAGTTTGTTTCATACTTTACCGGTGGATGACATGTAAGAATGAGCATAGCAGGTTAACCTGGGGTTAGATAGTTAAATAGAGAAAGGATAAGGCTGTTTAGGAAAGATGTGTTACACAAACCTTTCTCAATGGGGGAGGTATGGGACTAGAAAGTTCAGAAAAGGAGTGTCCATTGTAATAGCAATGGTATAAAGATAGCGACGCAACAATTTGACGGGTAGAAGGAGAATGGAGAGATTTGATGAGAGCGAAAGAGTTGATGTTGATAAGAAGCCCTAGACTCCATCTTTTCCAGGACACCTCACCTCAGATCTCTCAAGCTCTTAGAAACTTTTTGGGTCAGGGAAATGTTGTCGTTCTTCCAGGAAAGAACACGAAAAACGAAACACAATCTATCTATCTATCTATCTATCTATCTATCTATCTATCTATCTATCTATCTATCTATCTATCTATCTATCTATCTATCTATCTATCTATCTATCTATCTATCTATCTATCTATCTAATATTTAGGACATTTGAAGGTTTTAATTCTGTGCTTTCGAAGATACTACAGTTGTGTGGAAGATGATGTCGAGAAGAAATTTGAAGAAACTGAATTTATGAGACACTGTAAAAGGAAAATAAACAGTTTTCCTTTCCCAAATATGCAATATAAGAAGGATCATAGTTAGTTGCTACAAGGTCATCTTATTGACATTTTTAATTGCTGTTGATTTTGACGTCTTTTCGAAAGGTGCAACGAAAGGTGGAGTCCTCTGAATAATCAGGAGAAAGGGGTAGATTTAAGATCGTTAATCGAAGAGAAGAGAAAAGGGTTGGGGATAAAATAGTAGAACATTGGAG
Organism: Trachelipus rathkii; assembly: GCA_015478945.1. Taxonomy (NCBI): domain Eukaryota; kingdom Metazoa; phylum Arthropoda; class Malacostraca; order Isopoda; family Trachelipodidae; genus Trachelipus; species Trachelipus rathkii. The sequence goes on from JABUQX010110998.1 coordinate 19,351, forward strand.
AACACAACAAAAGGATGGACGGTGGCCATCTACATCATCAACTATAGAGGGAAGGTCCGGGAAGGAAATAGTGGGAATGTCACAGAGAAAAGGATAGATACTAAAAGATGGAAGCTTTCAAATCAAAGCTTTGTTCCAGACTCTATCCAAAGCTCTCGATATGTTCAGCGCTACAGCAACACTGACCAAAATTTCGAAGAGCAGAAGATCAAGAGACAAAGAAGATCACCAGTCTAGTTGTAGGAGATAAGATTAGCAGAATTAAGATGTTTCCCAATTTTCCTCTTATTAATAGATTGAAAACGTTAGATAAAGAATAGAGAAGGAGTCCCCCGTTTACGGCGCAGACTGAATGAACGCGCGCATTCTGCAAGAAGGAGAGCTTGAAATTGATATTCATTAACGAAATAGTTTCCTAGGATGGGTGCAAGTTCACTAGAGACACAAGTTTTAATAGATATATGGGGAATATCGCTAGGACCGTGCATGCACCTTCTTAGTGCTAAATGATATATATATATATATATATATATATATATATATATATATATATATATATATATATATATATATATATTAATATTTATATATCTATATATATATATATATTTATAAAATATATATATATATATATATATATATATATATAT
>JABUQX010110998.1:40000-43329 GCA_015478945.1 Trachelipus rathkii
CCTTACAACTACATTCTGATCAACCGCTCTACCCTCTGCTATGCTCACACACTGAGTCCTACACTAATATCTCTTTGCATGATCCTTATCGTGATGTAATCTCTCTTAAATAACTCGATATAAACTTAACTTATGTATCTATATATCCTAAATTAATTTATTATGCGCGTTTATATTTTCCCTCGAGTAATTCCAGCTTCTCTTAGTGGTATTCCGAATACATCCTGCTTGTGTTGCGTACTTTTACTCTTAATCTCGGTACCACTAACGAGAGATGTCTCAATTACGAAAACATATATTCTCAAATCTCATACCCGATGACTTTCGATCTAACTTAATACCTGATCTGAACAATATTCTGTCGTATTTCTAAGTTGTATATTCTGTGCTGAGCTCTCTTCTCTTATGTATTTGTCTCAAAATATCATTCACTTAGCGAAGCAATTAACTTGTTTCTGATCCAAATTAAGATTAAGCACAACTTTATCCAGAACGTGCCCGATGTTTATTGCTCAACACAATATACGCTGATAAAAGCATACAATCCTACTACGACTAAAAATATAGAAAATTCCCTTCATCAAATGTCACTCACTACTCCAACTAAATAATAATGTTGAATAATCTCCTTATTCTATCCATAACCATAGCCCCGTCTTCCACAATTTTTCCATTATTTCCAAGATATCGCCCACTCCATCTCTCACTCAGTACTCGGCAGTCATATACAATTTAACTTTCCGAATCATTATAGTAGAATCAGTCTAGAAATGCTGAATATACCCGTATCAACGGAACGTCATCTATTATTCTTCAATCAATAACTACTTTTTCATACTTTTCAAGCTACGATCTCAATCTAGAATATTTCATATAACTCGCCGAAGTATCTCTCACCTGTTTAGATCTGAGATCTTTCTCGTCTCAGACACTACCAGCTGGAGGCTCAAGTCATTGTTCAAATGTTCCCGCAACAGGTAGGACCCTACCGATACTACCGCTAATCGAAAAACAATTCCTGTTTCATTAGTCTACATATTGCCAGATATCATCCCTCTTGTAAGGATGTATACGTGAGTACTTTATCACACTCTTTGTGCTGCTTATAGCTCTGAGAATGCCCTTTTCGCATATTCTTTACTACTATGATTACCTGCCACAACAACATTTCGACACATTACTACAATCAAGACTTTTCTCTACGTCAATACACCAATCAGACCTCATTTAGATTGATCGGAGCATTACCCGACAACACTCGGCTATTCAACAATATTCTTTTCGGAGTGAAACTACAATCCTATTCGTATCCTATAAAATAATTATCTCATCCGCGGATCCTATCTATCTTATTATACCATCAATCGAGTATAACACCTTCTTTTCAACGTACTCCTAATTCTAATTCTTGTGTATATCCAGTAATTCAAACCAAATCCCATTCTAGTCAAATCATAATATTTTCCTCTGAATTTCACAACCTGATAATTCCATAAACTCTTATCGATTCTCACTTGTAAATATGCTGCCTGCCTTCAAGTCTACTAGTTTTGTTTTCCCTTTTATTTTCCTCCATTCCCTCAACGTTTCATCACATATATTTACCCTATCACCAGTATGACATTCCGTATAATTATTCATTTCCATAATAAATCCATACACTGCCTTTAACTCTATATAATTTTATTTCCTGTAATTCCACATAGCCATTAAATGAGTATATATTCTCATTCATCACTTTACATATATAATTATATAATTATAGGATATACCAAAATTCCATCTTATCATTCAATATTCTTCATCATAATAACTTCATCATTCCTTCCTTCTTATATTTATATAGTGTTTTGATAAAACTATATACTCAATTAGTTAATTTAGTATTCTTTGTCTTTCACATTTTCCATTTTACTTCTTCAGAAATCGCACAGTTTAAACCACCCCACAATAGTCTTATATCGTCAATAAATAATATCATCATTTTTTTTATTATTATTTTATCATTTTATATTATATATATTATCAACACTTAGCAATACCACATTTATTTTCACGATAAACGTATATTTTTAAGTGGAAAAATTAATAATTATCTCCAAATATTAGATCTAATAGTATCGAATCGCTTCATAATACACTTAGAGTGTGAAAATATATTTCAATATCACTCTGAAAAATAAAATCTCGTTGTAATTAAGAACATTTCGTTTTCAATGTTACCAGTTTGATTACAACAGACAATATATTAATTTCTACACTCGTCCCCATCGATGTTAATTATTTTATAACAAATACAGAAAAAATAAACACCAAATACAACCGCCTTCCCACCATAGACTATATTCTATTTCCTTATAATCCAAACTCCTCCATCTTTTTACTAATAAGGAATATTATTGCTACCCTACCGTATTGTCACATAAATGAGGTCGTTCACAAATTCACTATGAACAGTTTATTCAAATATCAGTGACTCTCTTTCAGACATTTAGCAAGGGTAATTTCTCTGGATCTATTCTCTATTATCACTTCAGGTGATTTCTTAGAAGTACCTCCCCCACAAAAATAGCTCTACATATACTATACTTAATATCAGTTATCACCACCCTTGATATATATATTTTATATGTTACTTTCTACTTCCTGCTTATCAACTCTTTTAGAATTACCTACTTATGAAAATTGCCCTCCAACAACTCGTGAGACGTAAACCTACTCTCCGCATTCCATACATTCTATTTCTACTCTATCTCTATAATCTTATATACTATCTAACCTTAACTGCTATGTATTTATCTCCAATTATTATATTCTATATCACCATTGTTAAAGACGTAGAGAGTTTCTCTCCCTTCATATAATGATAATACATCCTTAATTACATTAATATCCCTAAACTAGATATCTAATTATTTTATTCCTATCTATTGCATATCAAACATTTGTACTCATGTATATCAATCATATACTCTGGATTTATTCGATTAATTTTCAATTTTCTATTTCTACTTAATTCTCGATTCTACTTAATTTCTTTGCATATATATATAATTCCGGCATCCATTTATAAAACGCATAGTACTATAAATCTATTAAATCTATCTTTAATCCCTTATTTTTTGCAAATTTTTTGTATCATCCTAATATCATAAATACATTCTTGACTGATTCTTCCTCTCCATATGTTATATACATCTTGATTAAGCATTTGAAGGATCCTCCACTCGAAGGCTTCTCTTATTTCTGCTTTATAACGTTACCGCTTTTCTTTGCATCTTCATTTGTTGAGATATACATACTCTCTCGTTATATAATCTCTTCTCTGT
>JABUQX010110999.1:5000-10000 GCA_015478945.1 Trachelipus rathkii
AGAAATTCCGTTACCACAGTTTGTAATGCGTAAAAACCTTTGACAATAATCTCATGAATTCAGGATCTTCTACATGTCTGAATGGAAGATCACCTTTCCCTATAATCTCGGCTATACGTTTATCCACTCACTTAGATTTGCTATAAATTGTATCACAATGTTTTGAATGTTAAATTTCATTTTCTTTATGTCTTTAACTTCTTTTCGGTGTTACATTTTTAAACTCTTTCTGCCTCGATCTTAAATGGTTTATCAGCGAAGTCATTCCTCGTTCTTTTCTTGAATACATATTTATAGCAATAAGAATATTATACAGGGTCATTAGACTTTTCATTGAAATGTTTCTGCACAACATTTTCCTCGTCCCCCCCCCCTCTGTTCCCCATCAGTTTGAGCCCCCTAAAAATTGAAGTTCAAGGAAAAATATTTCCATTAGGGGGCTCGAGCCGATTGGGGACAGAAGGGGGACGAAGTCCCCCCCGTCGTCCACCTAGAGGCCGAGAGACCCCGAAAACTGATATATATGCGGTCTTCTCTAGGGTGTTTGTTAGTTTTAAATCATAAAACGACTTTACATATTATAAGCTTTATACGCTGATTCCAAATATGTAATTTCTTTTTCTGTAAGTGTCGTACTTTTCGATATATATATATATATATATATATATATATATATATATATATATATATATATATATATATATATATATATATATATATATATATATATATATATATATATATTCTGGTAATACGCTTTATACGCTGATTCCAAATATGTAATTGGTTTTTCTGTAAGTGTCATACTTTTCGAGATAATTCTCCTGGCCCTTTTCTGGAATTATGCCACCCGTTTTGTATAACTGGGCATGGAACATGTAAGAAACTGCCCACGGTGTACTTCCTAATCTACGATGCAAAAAAGGAGGAAAAAAAAATTGCCAATGAGAATTATTGGGACTCAGAATTTTTATCTAAATATTAAATAATATGTCTGCGCTGTCAATGATCTAAACAGTATTTTATTTTATTTTTCTTTTATTTTCTTCTGCTCGCAGAGAAACTAATGAAAAATCCTGAAAAATATTATTGCTTTATTAAACGAATATAATAGAAGTACTTGAATCCTAAGGGTAGAGGTTGGCGAGGCTGTCCGCCACCAGACAGACGACAAGTTCTTTCTCGTTTATTTTTTTTAATTTCATTATATATAAATATATATATATATATATATATATATATATATATATATAAATATATATATATATATTATAATATATATATATATATATATATATATATATATATGCTATATATATAATAGGCCTGGTACAGCCAGCTGATTCGATCTTGGCCCGTGTAACGCAAGGACCTTTCTTGATGGGTCCCCACTGATGGAATAAATTAGTTTTCTAGAAGATCATGACCTTCTGAAGAGAGTTTAGAAATAAATATATATATATATATATATATATATATATATATATATATATATATATATATATATATATATATATATATAATTATATATATATATATATATATATATATATATATATTAAAAAAATAATTATTTTCTTATTTATGTAGCAAAATATCATTCAAATACTAGAAAACGAATTATTAATTTTCATTATTTTAAACATTCGCAAAATCCACATTTAATGATTGCTGTTGCGAATGCTTCAAAATCCTGATGCCGATGTCAATTTTTAATGTGGATGTTACATGCATAACTAATATATATATATATATATATATATATATATATATATATGTATATATATTTATATATATATATATATATATATATATATAAATAGAGCGAAACAAGGCTTATAGTGGGTAGTTGTGTAGGTGTGTAGGTGTGTGTGTGTTTGTGTGTGTAGGTGTATAGGTGTGAAGGTGTGGGTGGAGGTGGATTACTAATTTGACCTTTTTGTTGATACTTTTTCTGTGTAATTGGTTTCACCACAGAGCAAAAATGCTCATAGAGATGAGTTATATGAGATTATTTTTTGATTTTTAATTAATTAAAATTTGCCTTTGATATTTGACCGAATCAATTACAAATATATTTTTCAATAGGATCACGGTCATTGGAGTCATTAAATTAATAACCATAAAGTAATGTATATATATATATATATATATATATATATATATATATATATATATATATATATATATATATATATATATATATATATATATATATATATATATATATATATATATATATATATTTATATATATAACTTAATAACAATATATATATATATATATATATAATATATATATATATATATATATTTTTATATATAATAATATATATATATATATATATGTATATATATATAATATATATATATATATATATATATATATATATATATATATATATATATATATATATATATATATATATATATATATATATATATATATATATATATATATATATATATCAGTTTACAACTGCTAATACAAGTTTGAAAACATATAGATTCCTTTTATTCTCTCCTGCTGTGTTTCGAACCCGAGCCCTCTCTGTTTGTATAGCATTGACATTCCTTACTTTGGGAAGAAAGTATTCTTTCAAAGTTAAATTTCCTTTTAGCTCATCGTGGTCAAGTGGTAAAACACTTGCTATACCAACAGCGAGTGCAAGCTCGAAACCCAGCAAGAGAGAATATATATATATATATATATATATATATATATATATATATATATATATATATATATATATATATATATATATATATATATATATATATATATATATATATATATATATATATATATATATATATATAATAGACATTTCTCTTTCCTGTGGGTCTAAAGCACTCTACATAATGTTAATCTTATATCATTCAAATGATTTGTAATAAAAATATTCCAATTCATATTTTATGTATGTATATTTGTTTTAGCATGTTTCGAACATTGAATTAATTTGCATACTTAAACATAGAAAATTGAACAAACTTGAATAAAACATGAATCATGATGACTCATCTTGACTGTTTGTAAAACTGATTCTCTAATCAAATAACTTACTACAAAATTCTGTTTTATGCAATAAATCTTTTTTTTTTTTATTTATTTATTTTATTTTTTTTGGAAAAGCTTTCCACTTATATATCAGAGTAATTTATACTCGGAATTGAGTTTATTTTGTTTCTTTATGAGATATACTAAAGGACTATTAAAGTCTATTATGTTATTAAATGTATGTTTTGATGCAACAGAAATTGTGATGCAGTTTGAAAAAAATATTGCAACGAGTTGTTTTTTTTGGACTTCTATACATATATAGTTGTAACTTGTAAGTGGAAAAAAAAGTTATTTCGTTTTTTATATATATATATATTTTTTAATAATGTTCTTTTTATTACAAATTATTGTATTATTTTTTTTATAAACAATATTAAATTAATAATGAACTGGGGTAAAAAACACGTTTTAACAAAATAAATGGTTTTTTACAATCTCTCTCTCTCTCTCTCTCTCTCTCTCTCTCTCTCTCTCTCTCTCTCTCTCTCTCTCTCTCTTCTCTCTCTCTCTCTCTCTCTCTATATATATATATATATATATATATATATATATATATATATATATATATATATATATATATATATATATATATATATATATACTATATATATATATATATGTATCAGGATAGGTACTTTGATATTTGGTTCCGGTGACCTTTCGGTTATGTTACTCATCTGTTGTGCGAAATAAAAAAAAAAATTGTTTATTTATCATTGAAAACATATTAGTTTGAGAGGGGTTACGTCCTTGTAGAATCTAGGGCTTAGTCCATTCATTCTTATTTTTTTTTTTTTTTGGTTCTGAACGTTAAGCGGATGTAAACGGTGGAAGAACATTTTGGGCGTTTTTGCTTATTTAGTGGATGAATGTTGCTTCAACTTCGGAAACACACTCCATTAAGAAATGACGGGTCTACACTCGTAGTAAAATTGACAGCTGTATAGGAAGGTAGTAGTGAAGGAAGTATAAAGAATTCGGTGGCATGTATTATAGTCGGCGTCGGTAGTTGTCTTGTATATATGAAAGAATTGTTGAGGTGAAATTGATCCACTTTCACCTTATATATATACATATATATATATATATATATATATATATATATATATCACCATATATATGTAACCATATATATATATATATATATATGCTCACTATATATAAATATAGCATATATATATATATATATATATATATATATATATATATACAATTTCACTCTGTAATATTTGTGTCCGGAACTATTGCTGGAGTACGTTCCGCCGTATCCTTCCGCCGATAGTCCTCCACTGAAATAGAAAAAGAATCCTACGGTTCATGAGATATCCTTCACTTCCTCAATTCCTACAAAAATACTTTGCTTTAATGTCTTTTTATTTTGGAGATGGGTAGATAAAGTGGAGAGTCCGCCATAAGGAACTTAGAACATTTTGGGTTTAATATATATATATATATATATATATATATATATATATATATATATATATATATATATATATATATATATATATATATATATATTATATATATATATATATATATATATATATATATATACTATATAAATATATATATATATATATAAATATATATATATAATATATGCTATATAATATATATATATAACAACAACTATATATATATGTATATATACTATATTATATTTATAACACATATATATATATATATATATATATATATATATATATATATATATATATATATATATACTATATATATATATATATATATATATATATATATATATATATATATATATATACTTAAAACATTATAATATCATTATTTTATGTATATATAATATATATATATATATATATATATATATATATATATATATATATATATATATATATATATATATATATATATATATATATAGTATATATATATATATATATATATATATATATAGA
>JABUQX010110999.1:32500-40000 GCA_015478945.1 Trachelipus rathkii
TATTATTTTATATATACCCCTATATATATATATATATACTATAGTTATATATACTGAATCAGGCCATATATAAAAGTACAAATGCTATATACTAGATATTAATATATATGTAGTACTTATACAGTACTCATATATATACTAATATATCTACTACGATAATATATTATATGCATATACGCTATATATACTATGATATTATACACCTTTATTATATAATTTCTATACTATACTATATTATATTACATTACTATAGTATCTAGTACTATACTATATATTATTATACGTATATTATATATACTATAATATATATTAAAGGTTTTAGGAATATAAACCTATTTTCTGTTAAGCTTTATAAATTTAGAATAGGGGAAAATTCAATTTGGCTGTTCACTTCTTGGCAATTTTTAGGCCTAAAAATCTTTCTTCTTTCTAAAATGCATAAATATATAAAAGAGAGAATGTTATAAAATAATATAAAAGCAGTTTTGGAGCAATTTATGGGGAAATGTTCATATGAAATACGTGGCTTTTCAAAGTCTGTTATTAAAAGACATAAAAAATTGCTTGACTACTATTTTAAATTTTGCTTGAAAAATTCTTCTTCTCGGTTTCGTCTCCCGTTGTCCCCGTTTGGGGCTCTTCTTCCTGTCCCCCCCTTTTCCTTCCCCCTTACTTTTTCCGCTCTTTGAACTTCTTCCATCTACTGACATTTTGCCAGTATATCTTAGAACGGAAATCTTTGGGAGAGATTTCGTTATATTTTTTAAAAGTATTGTTAGTAAAAAAAAAAACAGAGTCTGGTTTTATCAGAGTATAGGATTAGTATGCTATTTTGGTGATATAAATATATATATATTATATATATATATATATAATTTAAATTAATATATATAATATATATATTATAGTATATATATATTATATATATATATATAATAATATATATACCATATATGTAATATATATCTATAATATATAGTATATATTATATATTATATAATATATATAATATATATTATATACTATATATATACTTATTATATAATAAGGTTACAGTATATTATATTATATATATTATAGTTATACTATACTACTATATATACTTAATATTATATATACATATAGTATATTATATATACTATATTATTATATATAATTTAGTATATTATATATATTATAATTAGTATATAAAATATAGTATATATATATATATATATAGTATATATATATTGATAGTATACATGTGTGTGTGTGTGTGTGTCTGTATATGATATCTTACCTAGGTTTGAAAATATACATTAAATTAAGACTAATGAGAAGCTTTGAATCGTGTTAATCATTCTGACGTTGGTATTTCATTTGCATAGATTTGAAATATCCAAAATTCAAAAAATAAAATGATTTTATTTCCAGTTTTATCAAGGGATTTTCTTAAAAATTCAAAAAGGTTTTTATTCTTTGCAAGTTATTAAGTTAGTGTAATGAAATATTTACTACAGGGTTAGTTTTAACTTTGGCATGTATGGGATTTTTATAAATATCATAAAAACACCATGAAATATAAATAAATACCATGAATAAATACCATACATAATAAAATGAATGAGAATAGCATATTCTACTTTTAAATTATTCTTACATCATATGGCTTTATATTGATTTTAAAATGTCTGGAATAATTTTTTTAAATGTCAAGCTTAGAAAATAATTTGTGATTTTTAATTTGCTGTGCAATAGAAAGAGCTAAGAATTTGTGTGACTAATTAGCCACTAAACACCCCACCTATACATACATATATATATATACTATAAGTAGTATATATATACTATATCTATATATATATATATATATATTAATATATATATATTAGTATATATAGTATTACTATATATTTATATATTATATATTATATATATATATATATATATATATTGGTATATATGCCTATATATACTATATATATATATATATACTATATATATATAATAAATATATATAGTACTATAGTATATATAATATATAGATATATATATATATATACATTATATATATACGTATAATATATATATATATGCGTATCCAGAAATCTTTATATATATATTATATATATAATATATATATATATTAATATATTATATAATATCATAGTATAATATATGATAATATATATATATATACTATATATAGTATATATTTTACTAGTAATAATATATATATATATATATATACGTACTATATATATTTATATATATAATGTGAAAGGACCTAAATTAAATTTGTAAACAAATGGGAGTAATTTATATAACTTACTTAAAATCATCTTACGTAAATTGTTAACTTTAATCGCGGGCATGAGAGTGAGCAAATCTGAGATACATCTTCAGTTTTATGTAATATTTCGATGTATGCAGAGGAGGCCAAGTCCAGTAAGTCTTTCAACTCCAATAGTATTTCCCATAGCTTTCAGAAGTCTTTAATGTTGATAGCTTCTTTATACTGAAGCAGAAGACACGGGTAAAATTGCCAGATGTTGCAACAGATGTAAATATTGGAAATGTGACTGCGAACAACGAAACTAGTCCGTCTATTGCTGTTTTTGGACGATCGTGCTGTGGTGGTGCCATTTCAACTTCCATAAAATCCCATTCTGCTTTTACCTAAATCTTCATTGGGCTTTCGAGATCTCCTTTGTAAAAGTGTTACACAATCTTTATGTCTTCTCTATACAATTAGTAACATGATGCAAATTGCAAAGGAAGAAATAATTTCTTTTGATTTAAAACCTCTCTCCTAATGCTGATATAAATCATCCAAAAAAATGGTATCAAAATGGATGTACAATAGTTAGTTTGTGGGTCGGGAGTAGCAATGTTGGGTCTGTATTTTTGAATGAAGGTTGGTTCAAGCAATTTCAATATCTATACAGATGCGCTGACACATTCTTCAAAAATCGGCGTGAAATTCTTAAATGTTGCATTTGCTTTCATCCTTCAAGTTACGTCTTTAACTAAGGACTTACGAGATTTGTTCCTGACAGCGACGAATATATAAACTCAATTTTAACTCGGCACTTGTATATTATTAACAGGACATGGATACTAAATTTTTTAGTGTCTTTAAAATTTCGGGGGGGGGGCATGGCCGCCCTTGAGCTCCCCATGATACGTCCACTATATATATATATATATATATATATATAGGGTAGGATTTGACTACTACTACTAGTATATATATATATATATATTATATATATATATTATATATATATATATATATATATATATATATTATATATATGATATATATATATATATCAAACAAAATTTTAAAAAAAAACACACCAAATATAGCACGAGAATTTAACTCACTACTAAGAACAAGTCAGTCATCTTTGGCAAGCTAAGATGCTGCCACCACCATAAATTACAATATCTACAAACACAGATCCAACTTAACCCAAACCACCAACATCTGTCAAAACTGTAAACCAGGTTCCGGAGGACCAATCCCATTTCTTTCTCTCATGTTTAACCAACTCTCAACACAGCAACATGGAACTTCATCCGCTGGAGGATCTCTGGGAGAGAGAGGGTTGCTTCGCGGGGTATCCTGAGCGCGGTGTGGCCTCTCCTGATGGAGGTTTGTCAGGGGTGCGAAGGGAAAAAAATAGTAAATATATACTATTTATATATATATTATATTTATATATTAATATATATATATATATATATAATATATATATATATATATTATATATATATATATATTATATATAATATATATATATATATATATATAGTATAGTATACTAGTATACTATATTTTTTAGTACTATTATTATATATTATATATATTATATATATTATAATATATATATTTATATATATATATATAATATATATATATATATATATATAATATATCATATATATATTATATATATATATAATAACTAATAATTTTTCATATTACTGTTTAAATTTCAATTAAAATTAATTTTTGTTTTTGAATTGGTTTTACAATAAAGTATTTATATGTTATACATTCATGAATTTCATTTTTTGAAATATGTAATTTAATTTTTAATTTTCCGGTGCTTCATATTTTAACAATAATATGGAAATAAAATTATAGAGAATTTAGATTAACTTATGTAATTAATTTGGCGTAAACCTATGTAAAAATAAACTTTTAACACAGATACACACGCATATATAATATATATATATATATTATATATATATATTATATAGTATATATATTATATATAATATAATTACTATATAGATACTATAACTCCTGCTGCTACTATAAACTATTTCCAGTGATATTACTACTGGATTTGCTCTCATCGTACTTGATACCAGACCTTGCCTGCACGTCTATCTATTTCATATAGAAAGAAAAAAAATATTTTTTATTGTATATATATCAGATTTAAGCATATATAAACTTATATATAGGCTTATATATTTATTCCTATTCTTATAGTTCCTCCAGCAGTTTTAGTATACTGTTATATTTATATATATATGATAGTATATTAATTATAATATTCTCTATATATATTACTATATATATAATATATTATATATATATATAGATAATAATACTATATTAGCAGTTTTCATATATATATTTTCATATATATATAGTATATATATATATAATATATATATAAAGGGTATATGATTTTAGTATGCTGAAAACATATAATATATGCTATCAATGTTGACATAATATACACTTAATAAAAAAATGTCACTTTTTTTAGTATCATAAAAATTAAACCCGTCCGTTCACATATTTCACCTTACTTTTATTCGAGTAATCAAACTCTTATATATAAGACTTATAGCCCACACACCAGATACATCTGTAAATGTACAGTACTTATTAAGGATGGCGTAGCCATGAAACCCCATTATAGGGGCCACACACCCCAGGGTTATATACAAAATAATAAGCTCTTTTAAGATCATTATTTTGCTTGCTTGGTTCCTGTTACTTCTTGAAGGAGCATAGAGTCTCTCTCTCTCTCTCTCTCTCTCTCTCTCTCTCTCTCTCTCTCTCTCTCTTCAGCACATTATTCAATTAAAAATATATCTTTAATACATCTTTTAAGACAGTATATTTAAGTGAAAGAAAATTATAAAAAAATTATAATTCTCTCTCCTCTCTCTCTCTCCTCTGCTCTCTCCCCCATAAACCTCCTCTCACTCCCTATCATAAAAATGCTTACGTATCCACAGGTCTTAACGTTAATGAGAATTGCTTTCATGCAGCCGCCCATAAATAATTGCTTCCTATTTGAGGGGAGGTGTCGCAACCTTCTAATCTACCACCCTTGTAGCTACAGCCTTCAGTGCCCTGTAACTGTAATAAGCAAAATATTAAAATATAAATAATAAAATGTTAAAAAAACTTTTAATCTGATGTATAAATTTAATTAAATATAGATCACCATAAAACTCAGGACATAAGCAATGCTTTTTGAATTCACTCATGTTCCAAAGATGATAATCCTAAAGGACCCACCTACAACTATATTTTGGCTTATGTTTAATATGTAGCGATAACGCTATTATCTTTTAGAAGAATAATTAACAAATGGAATAATTATTTTTCTTTATAATTTTAGCTGATAAGGTGAAATTTTAATTTTGATTTCTCATGGTTCGACATAACGGTGTGAAGAGATATTAATGTATGTGAAATCCGTATACGCGGAAAATCTTTATAAACCTTCTTTACAATATATCCACATCTGTGGAAAATCTTCATAATGTCACATCCGCGAAAAATCTTCATAATATATCCACATCCGCGGAAAATCTTCATAAAACAGTCATAATATCACATCCACAGAAAATATTCAAAAAAACAGTCATAATATATCCACATCCGCGGAAAATCTTCATAAAACAAGTCATGAAACGTCCTCGTCCGCGGAAAATCTTCATAATATATCCATATCCTCGGAAAATCCTCATAAAAATCATAATATATCCACTTCCGCGGATAATCTTCATAAAACAGCCATAATATATCCACATCCGCGGAAAATCTTCATAAAACGTCATGATGCATAAAATCTTCATAATATATCCACATCCGTGGAAAATCTTCATAAAGCAGTCATAATATATCCACATCCGAAGAAAATATTCATAAAACAGTCATAATACATCCACATCGGCGGGAAATCTTCATAAAACGTCATGATTCGTCCTCATCCGCGGAAAATCTTCTTAATTTATCCACATCCGCGAAAAATCTTCATAAAACAGTCCTAATATATCCACATCCGCAGAAAATATTCATAAAACAGTCATAATACATCCCCATCCGCAGAAAATCTTCATAAAACAGGTCAGGATGCGTCCTCATCCGCGGAAAATCTTCTTAATATATCCACATCCGCGAAAAATCTTCATAAAACAGTCATAATATATCCACATCCGCAGAAAATATTCATAAAACAGTCATAATACATCCACATCCGCGGAAAATCTTCATAAAACAGGTCAGGATGCGTCCTCATCCGCGGAAAATCTTCTTAATATATCCATATCCGCGAAAAATCTTCATAAAACAGTCATAATATGTCCACTTCCGCGGAAAATCTTCATAAAACAGTCGTAATATCCACATCCGCCGAAAATCTTCATAAAACGTCATGATACGTCTTCATCCGCGGAAAATCTTCGTAATATATCTACATCCGCGGAAAATTTTAATAAAACAACCTCATAATAAATATAAACATTTATAAAACATCTTCACAACATCAACATCCACAGAAAATCTTTATAAAATATCCTCAAAACATCCACATCCGCGGTAATTGTTATTTATTAAAAATTCTCATAAACACTTCAGCATCCATGAGAAATCTTTATGTAACACCCACATCAACGGAAATCTTTATCAAACATCCACATCTGCATCGATGGAAATGCCATAAATATTCTCATTAACATCCGTGGAATATACAGATAAAACATCCGCATCTTCATCTGTTGAATATTCTCACATCGCGAAATATCCTCAGTAAATAATCTACAGAATATCCAAACTCCTACAAAAGAAGTATCTGCATTCATATATTAGGGTTGGCTGACTCACGCGGTGCGGTGCGGTGCGGTACCCAATTCGTGTTCCGGTGCAGTGTGGTTTTAAAAATATAAAGGTGCGGTGCGGTGCGTTGTGCGCTCACTCTGGTGCGGTACGATGAGGAATATTCCTTGTTCGACCAAGCCTAATTAATGCTATGTATTAGGGTTGGTCGAATCATCGGGTGCGGTGCGACGCGCAATTCCAGTGTCCTGGTGCGGCGTGGTTTTAAAAATATGTAAATGCGGTGCGGAGCGTGGTATGCGTTAAAACATAGAGATGCGGTGCGGAGCTTGGTGCGCATTGGAACATAAGAGATGCGGTGCGGTGCACAAAAATTGCTTTGGTGCAGAAAGCTGCATGGTTCGTTCACTTTGGTGCGG